>CAJHQP010001420.1:0-116275 GCA_905132765.1 Moricandia arvensis | reverse complement strand
TAGGGAAGCTTTTGGAATCAGATGATCCTGACCTCGGCTATGATGCTGCTAAAGGTCTCACAGTTTCTACTTGCTCTTGGTCTCCACCGTTGTTATTTCGCTATATACTCAACTCTTCTTTCTACATTTATTTTCAGGAGAATACGTTGATATGGTAAAGTCTGGTATTATTGACCCTGTGAAAGTGATCAGAACTGCATTGGTTGATGCTGCAAGGTATAAACCAAGTTTGAGAATTTGTAATCACATTTTGAGTTAATTGCAATGTTTTTTTTCTTCTAATATTTGTTCTTGGTTTATTATATTGGTTAGTGTCTCGTCTTTGTTGACAACGACTGAAGCAGTTGTGACTGATATTCCAACTAAAGAGGATGCTTCTCCGGCTATGGGCGGTGGCGGCATGGGCGGTATGGGAGGTATGGGCGGTATGGGAGGAATGGGTTTCTGATGAGAACCATACATGCTAGCTTAGGTTACTTTGGAAAATGTTGTGTGATCATATGGTTGCTTCAACCACGAGCCAATAGTGGATCCTTTTACTGTCATGATTGCAAGAGAGAGACCTTAAGATTTTTTCCATGATTTCTTGATTCCCCATTAACAGCCAATTTATAAAATAAATTAAAATAAAGTTGTTTGATCATAAATATATAACAGTCTTTTTTGTCACAAAACTATAGTTGTCTTCTGTTCAGTAAACATGTCACCACCAAGAATATTGAATCCATAATTGGGTCGGTGATGTAGTGTTATAAAGATGTAAAATTTTTTTGATGTTCGTTTATACAATTTTCTAAACAAACATTTCTCTTAATTTTGGTTTCTGGTCGTCTAGGACGAGTTCATCTAGTGACTAAGGTCGTCTAAGACTTTGATAGTGATTGAAAAAAGCGACACTCCTTTTTTTATACGTTGCTATACGTTTTTTACTGGCTTATCAATGAATCTAATGCCCTTTATTTATAAAAAAATATGCTTTGTTTCCTAGTGAAATCATCATTTGTTGATTAATATGATAGGTCTGATTTTGGACTTAGTTTTTACGTGAGCATATACTAAACCTATCTCCAACAAAGAGTATATCTAGCTAGTGTGTCCCAATTATCACTTTGTCACCTCCAAGAATATCTAGTGTGTCCGCCAATTATTACTTTCAACGTCCATCTTAAAGATGTTAAAAACTGTTCTCTTCTAACCCTATTAAGCTCAGGGCTATCAAAACCTCTATTTTTGTAAACACACTATTTATTAAAATATATGAATATTACATTCAGTAAAAAGATAAAAAATAAACAAAACTAGAACATAAGTGGAAATTATGAAGAGGATGTATTCATGACCACCATAAAAAAATGCTCAACTCCTAAGAAAAGGGTATAGTTCATATCTTACATCACAGTTTGTACCCATAACTCTCGCTCCTTGTTTAATGTTGTCGTTGTTGAAAAGTTTTGTTGTACTCCATGCCAAACAACTTTTACAATCTGTTGTTAGTTTTAGACACTGCACCATTGCATACAATGTATTTTTTCCGAGTTTCTTTTCCCCTGCTGCGTAATATATGACGAGCGAGCCTTGCTTGTAATTTTTCTCGACTTTAAGTGTTAGCTCAGAGAAAAATTCCATCGCCCTCTTAGCGAACAATTTTGCATCTCCTCTCACATTATTTGGATTATACATAGAAAAAATATTCTTGTAATCAATATTGATTTCCATTGATATTTCGATAGCACTAACCCAAAGATAACATTGGTCGTACCATATTATACCTCCTTTGTCTCTTGGACATCTTTTATGAAACTGCAATATAAAACCATATATGTTTGTATCATTTTAAATGATGAATTAATGTTTCAGTGAAAGCTTATTCTCCTAATTATTTGTATTTAAGTGATTATTTTGATGAATAGGAGAAATGTTTAAAATTAAGGATTTAAAGAAACCACACATGTATATATAGTTTGTAACCTTTATTAACATAGTTGCATTTAATAAAAAACATCATCAATATAATTCGCTTTCTGCACAATATTCATGATAAATTGTGATGTCTAAATAACCAGGGTTGAGAGGGGTCTGGATATACAGAAATTGCAGGGTATTCAGATCCGTTAGATCAATGTTATGACTATACATATTTTTATTTTTGGATATCTAGATATTAGATATTTATCTAAAATGAAATAAGTATTCTCAAATAAAATATAATATTTCATAAATAAAAATAATATTACAAAATAATTTAAAAATAAAGTTTAATCTATACATTTTATGATATTTTTAATAAATTATTAAGAAAACATATTTAAATATATTTACATAATCCGAAGATACTATCACACGGATACGATCTAATGAATATCTGGATATTTCGAATGGATCTAGAGCAAATCTCATATCTGGTCCAGATCTTTGATAGTTGTCCATCCCTATCTATAATAAATGTCAAACTTTGTCAGCTGATATTTTTTCTAGTTAACTCTAGTTTTATTTTTGTTTCATATAGTCATTTTTCTTTTGGCTCAAAGATAATGTTTTAACAACACCTCAAAAACGTAATTTTTATAATTGAATAAGTGACAGCTCATTTACCCCTGCGATTGCGGTGTCAGCGCATGTACGGCATTGAGACCCATAAGAGTCACCACGACAATTGAACATGACATTAACAAAATCAGGAGCTTGACCCTTACTTAAGTCCATGAAACCGGTCTTAGCATAATCATATGTACGAACTTTACGTAAGAGAATGTTGAGTCTGTCCTCGTACGCACTTCCAGTGTTATACTTCCCTTGATTAAGGAGACATTTGTGGTTGAGGTACTCATTGGTAATGTTCAGTGACGAAAAACTATGTATGATGAAGAATTGCATCGCCAAAATAAGGAAAACAAATCGTTTGGATAGAGAATATGAGAATTTCATTGTTTTAGGTTTCGATTGTTTTTAGTAAAAAGTGATTTTGATAATTGATGTGTTGAATTTGGCAATTTTATATGAGAGATCCAAAAGGATTTAAAATGATTGGCTCATTGGATAAAAGACTAAAGTGTTTGCATATTTTTGGCGGCGTAAAGAGAGGGACAAAGAAAAAGTCCAAATTCAAAATGTTTTACTAAGTTTAAACTCCTAAAAATATAAAATCAAACTGATACCAGAGTTTGGTGCACCACTCATGAACTAAATGGGCTTTGTAACATGTTCTAATTTTGAAGTATAAAAAGAATTTGCAGAGAGACCTAGCTTGACCACTGGTCTTGGCTCGTTTCTGTAGAAGCTAGCTTGACCACTGGTCTTGGCTCGTTTCTGTAGAAGCTAGCTTGACCAAGAAGCAATGACTTAGTAAACACATGAAATGTAAACGAGAATCAACAATAAAGAGCCAATGGCTACAACTAGCCATAATGAAAAATACTTGAATCAAATTTTCCATAAACCCTAAAATCAAAGACAGAAGATACAAAAGACCACTAATAAAATCTAAGAAGAGTTTCACATAAGACTGTAATTAAAGACTAAGCTTGTCCTGGAACAAACCAATAAATCTTGGAAGACCAATCATCTAATCTTGTATGCCAAGTGATTCTTCTTGTTGCAAGATCAAACACACCACAATTTGCTTCTCTCCTCGTCCCAAGATAATTATCAGACAAATGATCATCATCAAGGAAACATATTGAATCACTCTTGATTCCTTTACCTTTAACCGGTCCTCTTATTGTAACTCCATGACCAAAAATCAACATCTCATCTCCCAAAGACTCTACTCTTTCCCATTCACCAACCTCAAGATTCAGCTTACAAATACAAAACTTTCTGTTTAACTCTTTCAAGCTCAAAACGATCAAAACCTCTCCTGAGTTTGATATAGCTATCCTCATCTTATATATCGTATCTACGAAGGGAAAAGGATGATTAAGATAATGGTTTCCTTCAAGAGTTTCTTTAGGACAAGCTCCAGAGAAATCAAGAACGTTGATGTAATGATCATAGGTATAGACATAAAGCTTGTTGTCTTTATAAGCCATGTCTTCACATTGTGTGCATGTAATACTCCATCTCTTATCACCATCACCTTCATTTGCTATGTTCTTGTATGAGAAGATATAGAACTGTTTGATAGCCCAAGCGACTACGAAATCTCCATTTCTCTCGTTTATCCACAAGACAGCCGTCTTGGAGAACCTAAAATCATCCCAAGTCACAAGAAACTTGGTGCCGTAGAGCTCAAGAAAGCATTCAAACAGATCGTTTCGTATGAATCTATAAGGACTATCACGAAGTGAGGACTCTAATGAAGGAAGATTGATTGTTTCGCGAGTAAACACGTTCAAGAGATGGAAATGTAGACAAGGGTCTACAAGTAGAAGCCAGTTGCTGTAACTAGCTAGACAATGGACTTTGGATAAGTCGATACCAAGAAGGTTTTTGTGGTAGATCTTGTCTTGAATGGGATCATACAAGAGAGAGTTCTGACCTTGTAATACGATTTGCCATGGATAGAGAGAACATGTTCTTGAAACGGTGTACCAGTTTGAGCAAACGGTTTTGGCTCGATGGAAATCAAAAGAGCTCAAGCTTTCGAAGATTGATCGTAAGAGATCAGGGCAGAGCTTAGACCAATCAACGTTTCTAGACATTATGGTGTATTGGATACTCTAGAGGCTTGCGGCCAAGTTAGGGCTTTTGCTTCATATATGTTCGGAGATTCTGTTACAACATAAGATCTTTGACTTACCCTATATAGTCTATATATTTCTTCATTTTTGAAAATTTGCTAATCAATTTTGGATTATATTGTTTATTCTTCCTATATATAAACACTTCTTAACATAAGAAAAAAATCAAGGGTGAACATGATTTTTTTTAATATATTTTCCAAATTGAGGTCGTTAGCAAAATACAACAGTTTTAAGGACTTTTCATTTGAGATGATAAATCTGCGTATCTGTAACAAAATAGGAAAAAAATATGTTAATTTTTATAAAGCAGATAAAATTGTAGATTATATCGTTTATTAAACTTTTTTAAATGAAAATTGTCAAATATACATTTTTAAAGTTTTTGTCACAAAAATAAATCTCAAGAAAAAAATTAAAATAGATATTTTTTATTTTGAATATTTTAATATTTTATTAATTTTTTAAATTTTAAACTTCACTTTCAAAACCCTAGCCCATAACTGAAACTTTTAATCTAGCTTAGTTAAACCAAAGATATAAATATATATTTACATTTTTTAATAAAATTTACTTTAATTATTTAAAATCTATTTTGGTGACATTTTTTTATGTATATCTTAATGTATTCCTCATTTTTAAAAGTATTGAGGCCAATAAATTTACTTGACATGATTAGAGATTTACAAGTTGGAGTTCCGTAAAGGATAACGACGCAATCATCATCGGTTGCGATTAGTAGCGTCGGGCAATATGCATATCTAAGATGATCTAAGTTATATCTACGATCTTGATTCCGTTGGTGTTAGGGCTACCTCCAGGAGCAGTGACACGAGGAATGTTAAGAGCAAACCTCATCGCTGGGACAAAAGTGTGGTCTCTTAGCATTCTTTATTATTATTTAAGAGTAAGAGACAATGTTAAGATACAATAGGAAATGTGTATATTATTGGTAGATACTTATGTTGTCTCTTAGTAAGAAAATTATTTATTTTAATAAATAATAGCATATAAAAGATGTGTTTAAATAAAACATATAATATTAAAATTGAAGACATAAATTTAAAACAAAAAACATACAAACAACATAAATAAAGGCAAACAAACATATTTATTTAATTAATAGAAACTTAACATACCTTGTTTTAGATAGAATTGATAAGGGTTTTTAATCCTCAGAGCAAATCAATGTAGTATAGAAAGGATGTCAATCCAATCCTAAGTGAGTGTGAGACAGAGAGAGTACAGGTTGTGCTTAATCTAAATGCAATCCAATAAGGTTTGTTGTAGCAAGAACAATGTGAAATAATCAAGTTTTAATACAAATATAACAAAGAAGAACCAATGGGTATTTAGGCAATCGATTTCAGGGTGGTAGTTCTAAATCAAGGTGTCTAACTTCAAATAAACATAACTTTCTATAGGCCTAGATCTCATTCAATATAGGTTAATCCACTTTCGATGGTAGAAACCCTTATGCAATTATGAACTAAACATCAACTTCCGTTCGTTTTGTTCACTCAAACATACATTAAGATTTAGTCTACTAGCCATCTAGCAATCTAAACATCAACTTCCGTTCGTTTTGTTCACTAGAGCAATACTAAGTTATTTCAAGCATTATGCAAACACTTTCGATGTCCTACAAACACTTAGAATCTAGATTAAAATGGCCAAAATCAATCTAGCATTAAGAACACTTAGTAAGCATAGAAATTTAAGCATTTTACCATTAGAACATCTTAACTCTTTTCTAACCACCCATTAATCTACCTAACCCATTGATCCTAAGGATGACTACTCACTAATCATCTTGTTTACACTTAATCCCATGATGGATAGAAGCATAATCAAGATGATATAATATATGAAAACAAGAATCAGAATGTAGATGAAGAGAATAGCTAAAGAAAACAAGACTTTATAACATAAACTTCAAGAACACTTAAGAATAATAAGAACAATTATAAGAACTCAAAATAGAATGCAAAACAAGACTTAGAATGAAAGTGATAAACTCTATTAGACAGAAGAAGACTCAGAAGGAGATGGTGTGTTTTGCCATGGGGTTTGGGGTTCTATTTATAGGTGAAGAACAACCCACCCCCCATGTTACAAAGTTAAGATCTAGATCTAAAATAAAACACACTCATTGATGTTTCTTCCACTTTATCCCATTTGCACACACCTTTTGACCCTTTACAAGGCAAATGTAAACTTGGCTCTTCAGAAAAGGTAGAGAAAGTTAGGCCACTTGATCCACCAAACTCGTCCAGCACATGAAAGGTGACACAGGCTGTCCCGATCGATCGATCCATTTTTTTCATATAAATGGATCGATCGATCCATGTCCAAATCGATCGATCTGGATTTCGGATCGATCGATCACTTTTCTCATTTGCTCACGGCTTTCTTGGATCGATCGATCCAGTTTTCCATCAAAAACGGATCGATCGATCCAAGTCTCTTTTTGCTCCTTTTGTGTTCTAATCATCTCCAAAACTCCAAATAGCTCATCCAATACCTACAAGATGCAAATGTACATGTAATAGACTCTGAATGCAAATAAATGTAAGGTTAATGCATAAAAAATATATGAAATAACAAAGCTAAAACTATGCAAAATCACAACATATCAACTCCCCCACACTAGTCCTTTACTTGTCCTCAAGTAATTTAATTAAGATCAAAGGGAGAGATAATGAAAATGGGAGCTAAGAACTAAGGTATACATTTCCTGAACTCATAGCTTTACACAAGTTTACGGATCCTCAATCGACATTACTTCACAACCAACTCTCACATTCAATTAAGCATAAGCTAACAAGGTGAATTCTTGCAAATGGAAACTTGATCTCGATCATTTGGCTTGGTAAGTGAAATGGTTTAATGAGCATGAAAGAGAGGTTCAAACACATTTCTTTTTAGTGGCTTACACTCAAAAGTAGGAGCATGATCATTATGCAAAATCAATCTAAGAAAAGAGGCAACTTATGCATACATTGTTTGTTCTTATTCTTCCCTTTTTCCTAGATGATCTTCAACTCTACCCTTTTTTCTTGGTGTTAATTTTCGAAATATTATATCATCCCAAAGACGTTAAGATCACTCTTTTTACTCATCCAGTGAACTCTTTCTTATCTTTTTTCTTTTGAACCAACTAGAGACTGATTTTCTTTTTCTTTTGTTCATTCTTTTCTTTTCACTCCTTTGGTTCATCTCTTTCACTTATCATACCCTTTTATACCCAAGATAGATTTTTGTAAAACAATACCAGACTTCCCAACCTAATTGCTAGCTCTCAAGAGGTTTTATAGCTAGCCCAACATAAGAACAACCAATGTCGCCTCTAATACTCTCAAGTTTTTGCACATGACAAGCTATCAAAAGAGACCTCACTCAACAAATATGATTAGGCTTCAAAGAATGGTAAGGGTTTTAAGGGTAAGGAGGTGCCATTTGGGTTGTCTAAGAATGGTAGAAGGATAAAATCAAACCCAAATGTTTATGATCCATGATCAAGTATACAAGTACCCATAAGCAAGAAAGATTAAGTTCATTTAGCTTTAAGTTCATTTGGAGTTGGTTTCAAGAAGAATGTCAAATCTCACACAAAAACAAGTTTCAAGAAGAGTTTCAAGGTTTGTATTCCTCGTAAGGTAAGCTCCCAATGCATGAATGCAATCTAAATGCAAATATATATATATATATATATTTTTTTTTTTTAATTTTTTAATTTTTATGTGTTTTTTATGGAAATAGTTAATGAATAGGTAAACTCTCCCCCCACACTTACTTCACACAGTCTCTTGTGTGAGAGCAATGTGAAAGAAGAGGACTAGAAGAAATAAACATGAAAGCTATATATTTACAATAGTTGGAGAGACACTTAGCTAATTGGAGTTGCTGGAAGGAGCTGGATAATTCTAACATTTGTTGCTTTGGTGGATGGCATCTTTCTTCTTTGATTTAGTGGACATCCTTCTACTTTGATATGGAGAGTCATCTGAAAAAAATCAAACACACTTATTAAACACACAAAAGAAAATCACACAAATAAAACAATTATATATATAGGGATAGACATGGGAGTTCCTCCCAAGTGAGCTTGTTTTAAGTCTCTAGCTTGACTTCCTTTTTCTTTGGATCAGGCTGGTTTAGGATCGGAAAGTGGAATTGAAGTTCCTCCCTCCTCTGGTGTGGCCGCCATGTACAGCTTGACTCTTTGTCCATTCACTGTAAAGTCTCCACCAGTCTTGTTCCAAAGCACAATTGCTCCATATGGCCTCACTTCTTTGATCTTGAAAGGGCCAGACCATCTCGACTTAAGTTTTCCAGGGAACAGCTTCAATCGAGAGTTGAAGAGCAACACTTGATCTCCAATGTTGAACTCCCTCTTCAGTATCTTCTTGTCATGGAATGCCTTGGTCTTTTCTTTGTAAATCCTTGAGTTCTCAAAAGCATCAAGTCGAATCTCATCAAGCTCATGGAGTTGGAAAAGTCTTTTCTCTTTGGCACTCTTGATGTCGAAGTTCAGCATCTTAACAGCCCATAATGCCTTGTACTCAAGCTCCACTGGCAAATGACAAGCTTTCCCATAGACAAGATTGAAGGGAGTGGTTCCCAAGGGTGTCTTGTAAGCAGTCCTATAGGCCCAAAGTGCATCATCAAGCTTGCTAGACCAATCCTTCCTTGTTATCCCCACAGTCTTCTCCAGAATGGACTTGATCTCCCTGTTGGAAATCTCAACTTGGCCACTTGTTTGGGGATGATAGGCAGTTGCCACCTTGTGCTTTACACCATTCTTCTTCAGAAGGTTGTCAAAAAGTTTGTTGATGAAGTGAGTGCCTCCATCACTGATCACGACTCTTGGGACTCCAAACCTTGGGAAGATAATGGTTTTGAACATCTTGAGGACAACCTTGGCATCATTGGTTGGGCTGGCTATAGCTTCCACCCATTTGGACACATAATCCACAGCAACAAGGATGTATTCATTACCATATGATGATGGAAATGGTCCCATGAAGTCAATGCCCCACACATCGAACACTTCCACTTCCAAGATAGGATTTTGAGGCATCTCATTTCTCTTGGTTATGTTCCCTCTCCTTTGGCATGGGTCACACCTTGACACAAACTCTTGTGTGTCTTTGAACATATGGGGCCACCAAAATCCTGCTTGTAGCACCTTGGAGACAGTCTTGAAGGTTGCAAAGTGGCCTCCATAGGATGATCCATGGCAGTGTGTGAGGATTCCTTCCACCTCCTCTTCAGCTACTACTCTTCTATAGATCTGATCCTTGCAAAGAGTGTAGAGGTAAGGCTCGTCCCAGTAGTATCTCTTGACATCTTTGAAAAACTTCTTTCGTGCATAGCCCGTCAGATTCAATGGTTCCCTCCCACATGCCAAGTAGTTCACTAGATCGGCATACCATGGGCCTGTCTCATCAATTGCCTTCATTTCTTCAAGCTTCTTTCCAGTCTCACAGGCTGTGACCACTGCTCCTATAGCCATAATTTGTTCTTCAGGAAGTCCCTCATCAATAGGAATCCCACACTCCACTCTTAATCTTGAAAGGTGATCAGCTACACCATTCTCCACTCCTGGTTTGTCCTTGATTTCGAGATCAAACTCTTGTAGTAACAATATCCATCTCAGCAGCCTTGGCTTGGCGTCTTTCTTGGCAAGTAGGTGTCGTAGTGCAGCATGGTCAGTGTAGACAATGACCTTAGACCCCACCAGGTAGCTCCTGAACTTCTCGAAGGCATAGACAATTGCCAACAGCTCCTTCTCAGTTGTGGCATACTTCGTTTGGGCATCATCAAGTGTTCTACTAGCATAGTAGATCACATGTGTCTTCCTATCTTTCTTCTGCCCCAAGACTGCCCCCACAGCAAAGTCACTAGCGTCGCACATGACCTCAAAGGGTAGACTCCAATCTGGTGGTTGAACTATTGGGGCACTAATGAGCTCCTCCTTCAGTCTTTTAAAGGCTTCTAGGCATTCTTCATCGAAGTGGAAGATGATCTCCTTGCACAGCAGCTTGGTCAGTGGTCTAGCTATTTTGGAGAAGTCTTTGATGAACCTTCTGTAGAAACCAGCATGGCCAAGGAAGCTTCTAATGTCTTTAACTGTTTTTGGTGGAGCTAACTTCACCATCACCTCTATCTTTGCCTGATCCACTTCAATGCCTCTCTCTGAAATCTTGTGCCCAAGTACAATCCCTTCTTTAACCATGAAGTGGCACTTCTCCCAATTAAGCACAAGGTTGGTATCTTCACATCTCTGTAGGACCCTGCACAAATTTGACAAACAAGCAGAAAAAGAGGATCCGTAGACAGAGAAATCATCCATGAAAACCTCCACTACATCCTCAATGAGATCTGAGAAGATAGACATCATGCACCTTTGAAAGGTTGCTGGAGCATTACATAACCCAAATGGCATCCTTCGATAGGCAAAGGTACCATAGGGGCATGTGAAAGTTGTCTTCTCTTGATCATTGGGATGTATTGGGATTTGGAAGAACCCTGAATACCCATCAAGAAAGCAATAATATGGATGGTTTGCAAGCCTCTCAAGCATTTGATCAATGAATGGCAATGGAAAGTGATCCTTCCTAGAGGCTGAGTTAAGTTTTCTATAATCAATACACATCCTATGCCCTGTTACAGTTCTAGTGGGTATTAATTCATCATTTTCATTTCTAACCACAGTAATACCACCTTTCTTTGGGACTACATGCACAGGAGATACCCAATTACTGTCTGAGATAGGATATATAACATCAGCATCCAAAAGTTTGATAATCTCTTTCTTAACAACTTCTTTCAGATTTGGGTTCAATCTTCTTTGATGCTCTATTGAACTCATTGATTCATTTTCAAGATGTATCCTATGTGTGCACAATGATGGTGATATCCCTTTAATATCATCTAGTGAGTACCCTATTGCCTTTCTATATTTTCGAAGTTCTTTCAAGAGTGCAAGCAATTCAATTTCATTGAGTTCACTACTCACTATGACAGGATATGTGTTGTTGGGTCCAAGAAAGGCATACCTGAGCCCCTTAGGGAGTGGCTTAAGGTCGACTTTGGGAGCCTTGAGTTCACTCCAATCATCCTCTTGGTCAGCGACCGAGGCGACATGTTGATCAGTTTGTGGCAGTTCCAGGAACATGCCTTCATCGACTAACTCTTCATGGTAATTGAGAAGCTTCTGATACTCCAAGCTCACTCCATCTTCAATGAGCTGAGCTTCTTTGTTTATGGTGAGAGCATGTTGTAGGGAGTCTTCTAATGCTAACTCTTCTAGGTACTCATCAGCAAGGGCTTCCATCTCATCAATGTAGAACATCTGCCCTTCAATGGTGGGTTTCTTCATCACATCCTTGATGTCAAAGTGAAGAGTGTTTCCTTCCCCCAAGTGAAGAGCTATCTTGCCATCTTTCACATTCACAATGGCTCCAGCAGTAGCTAAGAATGGTCTTCCAAAAATTAGGGGATCTCTAGGCTCTTCATCCATCTCCAAGACCACAAAATCGGTAGGAACCTCATAGTCCCCAATCATGACTGGAAGGTCTTCCAAGATTCCTACGGGGAGCTTCACAGAGCGATCAGCCAACACCAATGATATCCTACACTTCTTGTATTGTGTAAAACCTAGCTTCTTTGCAACAGAAAGAGGCATCAGGCTTACACTTGCTCCCAAGTCACACAAACATTTTTCAAAGGTCAATGGACCTATGGCACATGGCAAGGTGAAGCTGCCTGGATCTTCTAGCTTCCTTGGTATGGATAATCTCTTGATGATGGCACTGCACTCGTGAGTAAGAACCGTCATGCCCTCCATTTCTTTTTTCTTCTCAGCTACAACATCTTTCAAGAATTTGCTATATTGAGGAACAAGCATAAATGCATCAATGATTGGCATTGTGATCTGCACTTCACTCATCTGTTTCTCAAAGAGTGCCTTGTACTTCTCTAGCAGCTGCTTCTTGAATCGTCCCGGAAAGGGTAACTTTGGCTCATAAGGAGGTGACATGAATGGAGTTGGTTTGGTGGTGGTGGTAGCATCATTCTTGTTTTCAACTGATTTCTTTTCTCCCACCTTTCTTTTTCCTTTGGCTTCCACTATTTTCTCCATTATCTCCTCATCTGTCTTCTCATCTAGAATCACAACTTCATCTTCATCAAGGTTGATGGCCACCTCCCCACCTTGTTTCTCATTATCCTTAATGAGATCTCTAGAAGGAAGCTCTCTACCACTTCGAAGGGTAATGGATTTCATCGTCTCCTTAGGGTTTTGTTCAGCTTTACCAGGAAGTGAACCAGCTTGGCGGTTGGAGGTAGAGCTCATAGAAGCAAACTGATTCTCCAAAGCCTTGAACTTGAAGTTGAGCTCATTGTAGCTTCCGTCAATCCTAGCATTGATATTTTTGAGTTCATTACCAATGTACCTTTCTTGTCTATTTTGTGCCTCCAAAATTTGTTTGAGCATGGCTTCAGTGGTGTTTTCTTGGGGGGCGTGAGTAGAAGGTCCGGCTTGGTTTTGGAATGACTGGTTGGGCTTGTTTGTGAAACCTGGAGGATAGCTTTGCTTCTGTTGGTATGTGCTCTGGTTGTTCATGTAGAAGGGTTTTTGTTGGTAGTTGTTGTACTGAAAATTTGGCTCCTTCTTGTACCATTGCCCATTAGCGTTGATGAAGCATAACTCTTGTTGTTCTGCTAGACCACCGACTTCATGTTGTTCAGCTGTGTTTGCATTGTTTGATACACCAACAGAGTTCACCTTCTCTTGCTTGGCTTTATCGGATAGTAGTTGGTCAATCTTCTCTTGCAGCGCTTTGAGCTCTCTTCTTGTGCTTGTGTCATCACCTCCGCTTCCTCTGTGTTGTCTATCATACTCATCGTTGTAGATAGAATCACTCCTAGCCATGTTCTCTACAAGTTCGAAACCATCTTGTTCAGTTCTTCCTAAGAAGAAACCATTGCTAGCTGTGTCAAGTTGGCTCCTATATTTTGGCAAGACTCCTCTGTAGAATGTGCTGAGTAGACTCTCATTGGTGAACCCATGGTGAGGGCATTGGGACTGGTAGCTGTTGAATCTCTCCCAAGCTTCTCCAAAAGTCTCTAGACCTTTTTGTTGAAATCCTGAGATTTCATTCCTAAGCTTGGCTGTTCTTGATGTAGAGAAGAACTTGTTGAGGAAAGCTTTCTTGCACTCATCCCAAGTTGTGATAGAGTCACTAGGAGTGTTCTTTTCCCATAGATGAGCTTTGTCTCCCAAAGAGAATGGAAACAAGCGGAGCTTCAAGGCATCTTCTGAGACTCCATTGGTTTTGGACAGACCACAATACTTGTCAAATCTATCCAGGTGGTCTAGGGGATCTTCCAAAGGTAGGCCATGGTACTTGTTGTTTTCAATCATGTTGATGAGGCTGGACTTGATCTCGAAGTTGTTGTTTTGCACTGCTGGTGCTCTGATACCGGTCCTACTTCCATGAATGTGTGGTTGATCATACGTACCAATGGTTCTGGCTGGACGCTGCTGATGTTGTTGTACAAGGTTGTCAGCTCCATGAGCTTCTGCACCATGAGGTAGTTGCTGATCTCTTTCCATAGTTTCAAGCTGTAATCGGTTGAGTAATTGGGCTTGTCTTTCTTCTCTTCTCTTCCTTACTAACTCTCTTTCCAATGCTTTGATGTTGTCAACTCTTGGGACAAGGTCTGTTGGTCCTCTGCTCCTCAAGTTCATGTACCTGTCATTGAAAGAGTTGAAGGTAGAGTTTAGTAATCTTGTAAAAGTAAAATGATTTAGTCTTAAGCAATGACCAAATCTCAATGTCACAATCAATTTAGAACTGGCAACGGCGCCAAATTTGATAAGGGTTTTTAATCCTCAGAGCAAATCAATGTAGTATAGAAAGGATGTCAATCCAATCCTAAGTGAGTGTGAGACAGAGAGAGTACAGGTTGTGCTTAATCTAAATGCAATCCAATAAGGTTTGTTGTGGCAAGAACAATGTGAAATAATCAAGTTTTAATACAAATATAACAAAGAAGAACCAATGGGTATTTAGGCAATCGATTTCAGGGTGGTAGTTCTAAATCAAGGTGTCTAACTTCAAATAAACATAACTTTCTATAGGCCTAGATCTCATTCAATATAGGTTAATCCACTTTCGATGGTAGAAACCCTTATGCAATTATGAACTAAACATCAACTTCCGTTCGTTTTGTTCACTCAAACATACATTAAGATTTAGTCTACTAGCCATCTAGCAATCTAAACATCAACTTCCGTTCGTTTTGTTCACTAGAGCAATACTAAGTTATTTCAAGCATTATGCAAACACTTTCGATGTCCTACAAACACTTAGAATCTAGATTAAAATGGCCAAAATCAATCTAGCATTAAGAACACTTAGTAAGCATAGAAATTTAAGCATTTTACCATTAGAACATCTTAACTCTTTTCTAACCACCCATTAATCTACCTAACCCATTGATCCTAAGGATGACTACTCACTAATCATCTTGTTTACACTTAATCCCATGATGGATAGAAGCATAATCAAGATGATATAATATATGAAAACAAGAAACAGAATGTAGATGAAGAGAATAGCTAAAGAAAACAAGACTTTATAACATAAACTTCAAGAACACTTAAGAATAATAAGAACAATTATAAGAACTCAAAATAGAATGCAAAACAAGACTTAGAATGAAAGTGATAAACTCTATTAGACAGAAGAAGACTCAGAAGGAGATGGTGTGTTTTGCCATGGGGTTTGGGGTTCTATTTATAGGTGAAGAACAACCCACCCCCCATGTTACAAAGTTAAGATCTAGATCTAAAATAAAACACACTCATTGATGTTTCTTCCACTTTATCCCATTTGCACACACCTTTTGACCCTTTACAAGGCAAATGTAAACTTGGCTCTTCAGAAAAGGTAGAGAAAGTTAGGCCACTTGATCCACCAAACTCGTCCAGCACATGAAAGGTGACACAGGCTGTCCCGATCGATCGATCCATTTTTTTCATATAAATGGATCGATCGATCCATGTCCAAATCGATCGATCTGGATTTCGGATCGATCGATCACTTTTCCATTTTGCTCACGGCTTTCTTGGATCGATCGATCCAGTTTTCCATCAAAAACGGATCGATCGATCCAAGTCTCTTTTTGCTCCTTTTGTGTTCTAATCACCTCCAAAACTCCAAATAGCTCATCCAACACCTACAAGATGCAAATGTACATGTAATAGACTCTAAATGCAAATAAATGTAAGGTTAATGCATAAAAATATATGAAATAACAAAGCTAAAACTATGCAAAATCACAACATATCAATATAACATGTTGTTAGCTTCAATTTGCTATGTCTATTAAGCAATGTTTTGGTGCACCTCATGAAAATGCACAGCTAACGTAAATTTGATTTATTAGCTAAGACTTTTATATCTAATAAGTTTTCAAGGGGTTACACGTTTAAATTATGGTGGGAAGAGTTTACTCTCCTAAACAGAGTTAATTTAACTTATTTTGGAATATATTCTACATGCGCAAAGTCTCCTAATCATTAAAAACAATATTTTGGTTTAAAGTTCAAAAGTTCTTTCTTTTTATATAAATAGTAGTAAGTTTATTTTAATCATTTTAAAAATACTAATTTGATCTATTTAATTTCCACTAGTATTATTATAATTTTAATTATATTTAACCTGTATTTTGGTAACTCTAATGATATAGGAAATTTTGAAAGATAGACTACTCAAAATGTAATTTAAAAACTAGTCAGTTATTAGCTGGTGCCTTAATTTCCTCTCTCTCTCTATATATATATATATATATATATATTCTAGAAAATGTTTCCATATAGATGAATATGTTTATAATAATTTTAGTAATTTTGTCTAGCCGGTTGATCAAGCAAATGATTCCTGGTTTAATTTGCAAGACTTATTCACTATGGGAAACCTTAGTTACTATTGTTACTTTGATTACTCTTTTCTTTTGACCGCAAGGAGGGTGGATGTGTTGGTGCCTTGGTGTGATCTGATATTTTTGGTTTCAGTGTTACACCAAGTCATAAGATAAAACTAGCCCTTAATTTACCTTGTCTTTTAAAGTTTATTATAATTTCAGTGTTAAAAAGGTTATATGCTTCTACGGTTCTACCCATACAATTAAGGGCTAGTTTATAAATTACAACGTTATGTTAAGTTTTCATAATTCTAATTTAGACTTTTTCTGCTATCTATTTTATGGATAGACTCATGTATATTAATCGGTTTGGGTTTATTATATTTTATTGAAATTTAGTGTTTTATTATTTCACATATTATCATTTCATTAAGTATTTATCGATTTCTCTCATTTTACTTTAAGGGTTTGATTTGTAATTAAATGTTATTTTATTGCTTTATGTGTTTTATATTAATCACCTTAGCTTCCCTAATCGTATATGGTTTAGTGATATAACTATTAAGAAAAATTCCATAAAAATACCCCAACTAAGTTTCATTAAGCTTTTTAATATCCAAACTTTTTTGCTATCCAATTTAATACCTCAATTAATTATTTTGCTCATTTTAATACACAAACTTTTAAATTTTACCCATTTTACTACCCAAACTTTGTTTATTTTAGTTAAAATTCTAATAAATTTCAAATGAAACTTACAAAATTCTCTAAAATTTACAAAAAGTTCTCCAAAATTATAATTTTATTGTATGTTTTAAAAATAAAATTAACTAAATTTTTTATAATCTTAAAAATTCTAAATTTTTAAATATTGAATTTAGTTTGTTTCTTGAAATAGAAAACAAATTTATTCTTTTTACATTCAAAATTAATTTTTAAAAATTTAAAAAAATTCTGAATAATTTATTTACTTTCTTTCCTAAATATTAAAATAAAATTAGAAAATTTCCATATTTTCTCTTAGATTTTAAATATTTTTAAAATTTTTGTTTGAAATTTATTAGTATTTTTAACTAAAATAAATAAAGTTTTGGTATTAAAATAGGTAGAATTTTATAAATTTGTATATTATAATGAGCAAAATAATTAGTTGGGGTATTAAATTGAGTAGTAAAAAAGTTTAGGTATTAAAAATCTTAATAGTATCATCTCACTAGATTGTTTGTCTTTTCTTTTTTGAAACTACTCTCATTAGATGTTACGACATTATATTTGGGTTCACTCATTTTACTTGGGGATTATATTTTCTTATTTACTAGATGCTTTTAAGTTTAAGATAGAGTTTATGACTGAATGTTTTTAAATTATAAGAAAATAAGAAAAATGTATATATATCTATATATTTTATCAAGTTTCTGATACTTTCGACATGTTTATATTGTACATATGTACTTATAAATATATGATGATATTAACTAAAAGTATTTATTGGCTAGCCCTAAACATATTTATGTCATTTCAAGACTAATTTTAGCAATGAAATTAGTACATAATTAAAATGCTATATTGAAAGTTATTTTATATATTACGTTAGTTAAAAGACGATACTTTTGCAAATCACCCTTTATAAAACCTCTGCACCAAATATATTAATATTTATTTTGAGTTATGTTAAATAACTATATAAAGAGAATAATCCAGAATAAACAGAGTTAGAATAACACCAAGCTCGAAAATAATATATTACTAGGTTGCATGTGGATTTAGTTTGTATTTTGTGAGTAAATGGGGTTTTCAGGGTATATTTCACAGGCTAACTAATATTTTCTGTTGTTGAAATGTAATACTATATTAATCAACAAGAAAAGGTTGGTTACATACTAGATTAGAAGATAGAAATAAAAATATGCTAGAGTTCCAGATCTAGTTTTGGTTTGAGCAAACAATTTTTGGAGGAGAAGCTTATCTCTCATATTTTAAGATTTTGGCGTGAACCTCCTTATAATTAAAAAAAAATAACACTCACATTTGCAAATTTATTTTGATTTATAGTAAATTGTTTTGAGGTATTAATATTTCAAAGCGTACGCATTTTGTAGTGCGTTATAAACAATTTTTTTGTAACAACCTCTCCGTGAGACCCAGCTGGCCACTACGTCGTCACAACCTTAGCTGGCGCTGCAGTGCATCGACCCTACCCCCTCTCCTGTGCAGTCCGTCGCACAAATAGGTTATTGGTAAGGTTCGAACTTCCGATCTCACCCTTTAACAACTCTCCCACAGAAAAGCTGTCACCAATTGACATACAGATCAATCGGTGACAACTTTTCTGTGAGAGAGTTGTTAAAGGGTGAGGTCGGGGGTTCGAATCTCACCAATAACCTATATGTGCGATGGACTGCACAAGGGAGGGGTTAGAGTCGATGCGCTGTAGCGCCAACCAAGGTTGTGCCGACGTACTGGTCAGCTGGGTCCTACGGAGAAGTTGTTACAAAAAAGTCAAATTTTATATAACGACATACTTTACCTTGGAGGATCAGCCGGCTCTGCAGTGCACCGATCCTAACCCCTTCCATGTGCAGTCTGTCGCACATATAGGTTATTGGTGAGGTTCGAACCCCCGACCTCACCCTTTAACA
This sequence comes from Moricandia arvensis, assembly GCA_905132765.1. Taxonomy (NCBI): domain Eukaryota; kingdom Viridiplantae; phylum Streptophyta; class Magnoliopsida; order Brassicales; family Brassicaceae; genus Moricandia; species Moricandia arvensis. The sequence goes on along the minus strand of CAJHQP010001420.1, from coordinate 97,017 downwards.
ACTCTCTCACAGAGAAGTTGTCACCCAATTGATAGGTCAATTGGTGACAGCTTCTGTGTGGGAGAGTTGTTAAAGGGTGAGATTGAGGGTTCGAACCTTAGCAATAACCTATATATGCGACGGATTGCATATGGGAAGGATTAGAATCGATGCGCTGCAGCGTTAACCGAGATTGTACCGACGTACTGACCAGCTGGATCCCACGAGAAAGTTGTCACACTTTTTTCATAGAACAGAACTATGCATCGTCATCACGAGAATCGCATATTATTCTATGGAAAACATAGTTTTTACAAAGTTTCTAAAAACTTAGTTTGTACTATACTATCTTTTTCATTTACTATACTATGCTTTTCATTTTAACGGTTATTCTTATCAGTTTATATTATTGCAATTGTCACAACTAAAGTTATGGTCCATCATTTAAAAGATGCACACCCAAAAAAACTGCAAGACTTTATTGTTAAGATTTTTCTTTGTTAGAAAAAAGATAATCAGGGACATTTTTTTAAAAAGGTGCCCTTTTAATTTTCAAGAGCTTGAGCATGTGTGTGTTCCGAAAAAAAAGCTTGAGCATGTTTACTATAATTTGTTATTATATTAACATTAAATATTTATAAATATTTTATTTTAATTTTATGATTTGGACAGATGAAGATTTTGAATATAAATTGTCTCAAAACTCTCACAAGGAATAGAGATTTTGGTTCATTGATTTAGTTTAATTTATTTTTTTAATTGTTGATTTTATTTAATATTTAATATTAGTGTTTTGAATTTTAAATATTTAAATTTCAAATAATATTATAGAAATTATTTTAATATTTTATTTTATAATTATTACTTTTATATTAAATTGTGAGTTAGCTCATTTAACTCATTATTTAAATGATTTGAGGTTGAGTTTACATATTGAAACTCATACTATAAATGAACTGAGTTAAGTTATCTCACGAAAGATCCGAATTCATTGTGAACTGAATTGAATTGAGCGAGTTATCTCATTTTAACACTCCTAAATAGATCATCTTAACACTCTTTATTGGGTACATAATTATAGCTTATAATAGCAAAAATTATTAACTAATAATTTGATGAGAATCTAGTTAGTCATCAATTGATTGATTTTGAGGATATACCTCTGAGGATTCTCCTATGGGTTAATATTTCTCTTCTTTATTATGTTTCGATGTCTCAATAATTAAAAATATAAAATTTCATATTTTATTTTAAAATGTAAATGCCATGCCACTTCAGCGTACAGTTTTACTTCCATTTTTTAATTGGTAATTATGCATTTCTTTTGGCAAAAATAATGCATATATAAGTAATTTAGTGGATAGCCGTTAAATAATTAAGCCATGTTACAAAAAAATATTGTTAAATAATATTCGGTATTACGTTTAGCAGAATGTGATGTAATATGAGAAGCTACGTTGTCATGACAGTTGTCGCCACAGATGATTCCGTTTAACTGGATTGACTAGAGACAAGTGTTGCAGTCTATTCAAAATAAAGAATTTTAAAAAGTAAAAAAATAAAAGACTTTGTGTAAGGGACTTTGGCTTTCCAAAATCATATAAATCTTCTCCAATCAATCTCCCTTATGGATGAAATGAGACACCAGATGTTAGGTTATGGATGAGATGTATCAATCATGAGGTTCACATCTTTTTGTTTGGTTTGGAAAGTGAAGAACAATGTGGCTAAAAAGATGAGATGGATGCAATAAACAAGACATTTAATCTGGATCGTAGAAGTAAGATAATCAATAAACGATTTAGTGGTTGTTAAGTTGAGACAAATGAGTTTTGTCTATATTTATCTAATAGATCTTGACCATTGAAAAAGAAATAAAACCAATGTTTCAGTAAAAATTGTGCCACTTACTTAGGTAGTCCAAAACTTAGTTAACTAAATCTCGTTTAGAAAGAGACTAGATTAATTAGGAAGAGAATATAGTTTCAGCAAAAGTGTCTTAAGAGTCATGAATAAATATCCGAAAATGTTATAAATGACACGAAATATGACCCAGAGACCAGAGTGTAGTATATTCTTTCACTTGTGATACTATGGCATTAATAAAAATGGAAAATATAATTACTAAATTACCAATAACTAATTATTCATGTAGGAAATCATATAAATATATAACTGCACATGCTACAATTTGAATCAGGGCTTTATATGTATTGTCATTATATGAAAGGGGTTGAAAACAAGACATCTCCAAGTCGTATCCTACATATCGAATCACAAACCATGTGTCATTAAGAGAATGGCAGGCTGGATTTGATATCATAAAGTTTGTTTATTAAATGAACAACTATGATTTTAAAACAGGAGGATCCACGTGCACACCGATTTGATTATACAATGTGAGCCTGGGATTAAATTATAATCGCAGTTTCCTGTTAGGCTTCCTATTATTATTATTATTTTTGGAACGCAATGGCTTCCTAAATAAATCGTTTAATTTAGTGAATGAGATCATCCAAAACAGCAACTTTATCTTAGTAGCTTGATGTGAACTATTATGGCATTTTGTGGGGTTATCAAATTTTGGTAGACTATTTTTTCACCGAAAATACACCAAATATGATTGAAAACTTAGATGTTAATTAATTTTTCATAATTATGTTGATTAAAAAGATAAATATGCTAAATAAATACACTCTATCAACCATCTTAAACAATACTATGAATCCATGTTAAAGCATAAAGTCATTAGGTCAGTATTGCTTTCTCTAAACATAAAACTACGAGGGGACCATTATGAATAATTAGTATCACATATCAATCAGTGTATGTTAATTGTCTCGATTACTGTTAATGGTCCAAATGTTTTTAATTGCTTTTTTGACATTAATTGCTTTCTGTAGTTATTTGCTGTCATTAAGAGCATTTATAGCTCCCGATTCCTTTACTAAAAATTCTTGCCTTCTTTACTTATCCACTCTTAGTATTTAAGAAATTAATGTTTTAAAATTTTACTCATATTACAATAAATATTTTTAGTTATTTATTACACTTTGTTTTGTTTTTACTTTTAATAAATATTCAACCACTAATATTTATATTTAAATTTTTATTTTGATTTCAAAATAAATATTAATTAAAAAATTTAAACATCAATCTAATAAATACAAACAAAAATCTAAACATCAATTTTTAAAATACAAAACAAGTAATTGATTCCAAATTATTGTATTTCTTAAAATGATAACTCCCATGTGTGATTTTTAGGGGGTGGGGATCGTCAAAATAAGTTCTTTTATAAATTTATTTTAAATTTATATCTAAATCTTGACCAACGCAATTATGCAGGTGTATTTTTATTTGTTTGTAAGTAAATATTTTCTTTGTATAAAGTGTAGTATATATTATAACATTTACCCTTATTAAGTAACTTTAATATGATATTTATAAGCATAATAATTTTATAGTTAATTATGTTGAGTGATTTTATTTTGTTTTTTAAGCATCAACTGTATCATTCACGTTTTTTATCATATATTTATTTTATTGGATTTGCACCGGTTTTATTTATGTGAAAATATGTAAAAAATATATATTAATTTATATTTTATTTATATATTATATAAATATAATATTATATTTTACAATTTAAGTGAATATATGATTATATATATATGAAATAAAGTATATTTATCATTAGTTTAGTAAATTTGAGGGAACAACCCACAAAAACCTTATTATAGTTACATATTGATTTCTTTCGATCAAAAAATTATATATTGTTTTTACAAACGATATTACTGTTTTAGTTATTATATGTATTTTTTATGAATAATACATATTTAAATTTTCAAACAGTGAGATACGGAATATACATATAAATACTTGTATTTCAATATAAAGATAACTACTTATATTATGAGTAATTACAGAATATACATATGAGGTTATATGGTGAATTGGATGTGTCTATTTTAGGAATATTATGTAAATATATTATCTTGCCTTTTAAAATGTACAGTTTATTTCAATATAATATTAATTAGTTAGAATACTAAATTATTAATTAGTTTGAGTAACACGTTAAATTGCTAGTGAGTAATCGAAATATTAATTAGTTAGAATATCAAATTAAACTAGAATATATAATAACAATGCTACACAAAAATAGAAAGAGAGCGAGAAAGGAAAGTAAAACAAATAAATAACTAGTTTCTGCTATAACTTTCTGCTATTTTTTGAACCAAAAAAATAAAGAAATAACTAGTTTCTGCTATAGCTTTCTGAAGTAAGGAACGTATGTGAGATAATGCTTCTACAGAAAGAAAGAAATTATTTTTTTTGTTTAGTTTTGGGTTGTGAATGTTTTAAAGAAGACAAAAATTCCATTGGTTTAAATTTATGGTTGTAAACAAAATTTGGACGTGAAAAAAAAAATTGGATGTAAAAGTGTTCTACAGACTAACCAATCATCCCTTACTCAAAAATGTAATAATTAAAGAAATAATTTTTCATGGGCTGGTATACTAACCTTTTCTATTAATAAAATAAATATTAGTTCAGCAAATTCCATCCAAAAATCCTAAAGTTAATTTAGGTTCTCTACGATTTTTTTTTAAATCTCTAATTTAATGAGATAGTTCAACTTGAATTAATCATTTTAGACAACTTGCATTGGCCACTCAAGTTGACCTTCTTAATTTACTCTTTCTACCAACAGAGTTTGACTTTCAATGATTGAATCTATATCTATACAAGCATGCAACTGTGCAGAATTTAGGATTTCTCAATGCCAGTATATCCCCAATTACCTTCAATCTCCTACTTTTTGTCTGAATGTTAATTATATATGTTCAGAAAATAAAAGTCTATTTTTTTATAAATTAGTACAAATATTATGAAATAGGCAGTAGAAACTAAAACTCCCTTCGTTCAATATGTAAATAGAAATAATAAAGTATATATATCATTGTAAAAACGTTCACAAACTTTATGCATGAAAACTATAAAAAAAAAATGAAATGAATCAAAAATCAACTTCTAAAAGGTCTTATTCAGTATAATGGATAAATAACACAGAAGAACAAAAGACATATCGAAGGCCAAATGAGCGTCGGTAAAAAAATATCCATTAGTTACTACGAAAGACAAGAGAGATTAACAGATAAATCTAAGACTAAATAATTATTTTGTCATCAGTTAACAGTGATTTAATAATGATTAAAACTAAACTGGTTTAGACAATAGTCATAGGTGTTTCTTTTAAAAATATTAAAGTCATAGTTTTTCATAACGATTTCAGTAAGTATTTATCATTGTGGATGCCCTCAGTAAAACACTTTAATGTTTTAGAAATTCCGGAGGTAAACTCAAACCAAACGAAAATAGAGCCAAAATAGTTCCAAAATAATACTCTCTCTGTGATGTTTTAATATATTTTTGCAATTTATTTTTGTTACATATTTTTGATTTTTCAAATGCATCATTTACTTATACTTAATTACCTCTATAGAACGGGCTGGATGGATCTATGCTTACCATTTCATAACTAAAAGGGTAATGAAGAGAGGAATAATAATTAAAAATTAGGAACAGATAATATCTTATGAACTGAACATGATTGCCGAAACTAAGGTTTAGGTATAAGAGAACGTGGCTACCAAAACTCTATTGAAAAGAATGAGAAATGTCTTTTCTGGCTTTTTAAAAATAGTTTAGGATTAGTGAATTTTTACATATATTTTAGAAATATAAGAGCGTGTTTTTATGCTTAGACAACCTCGTGGACTAATAGTAATTTATGAATGTCTTTTTCCCTTGCTTCGGTAGAGATTAGAGTGCATCATGATGCAACATTCGAAAATGCAACGTTGGTAGAGATTGAATATGACAAATAAATACAGTATTAGGGAGTCTTATATTGGAAACTGAGAGAAATCCTCAATTCCTTAATAACTGGTTTTGAATCAAAAGTCCATATAATTTACATATTTTCCTTTCCGATTCAAATCAATCCTGGCCGAGTATTAGTCCACAAAAAGTACGTCTGACCCGTTACCAATATTATAGACAAATTATTACATCAAAAATTCAAAATATCATAAATAATTGATAAATAATACACATCAAAATTTATTACCAGTTGATTTTAAATTGGAATTCGAGGTAACTTAACATTGAATTTTTTTTGTCAACGGTTTCATCAATCACGGCGTGCTTGCATAATCATATTGAGATTGTCTTGCAAGAAGCTGCGAACAATCATTTATGAGAAAAAAGTAAACATTGAAAGCAACAGAACGGTGTGAAGCATGCATGCACTATATCTCAGAAGAGATTTTTCTGTTTAAGTTAAATCCATGCATGTGTGATTTCACGTGTCATAAAAATGTGAAGTACTTCGGGTGCGTACTTCCCCTGCATTATTTATATTGTGTCAGTGTACTGTGTAATATATGTTTTACTACAAATGTTGGTACATTGTCAATATAGTATAGAATAAGCCGGAATCAAGAGATTGGTAGTTAAAATGGGTAGTTACCCATGGCCCATGGGTTTACCCAAACCCGTAATGATGGGTTGGATTTTTAATTTTCTAAAATTATTTGGGCCAAAACATGAGTATATCTTTTAAAATTCATATTTATGTTAGGTATTTTTAACATGGTAATAGATACTCATAGGTTTTCTGTTATACAAAATGGATTTTATTACTAAAAAAAAAAATTAAGTGTTTTTGCTAAAACCATAAAATCATTTCTTTATGTTGAAATCACAAAATCACAAAATAACAAAATCATATTTTTCATCTCGTCAAAAATGCAAAAACCGAACATTCCCGCAAAAAAAAAGTTTTTCTGTTAAAACTGTGTTTTCTCGTTACCAACTGAGTTTTTCCACCAAAACTGCAAACCGAGTTTTTCTGCCAAAACTACAAAACTGAGTTTTCCCATCATAATTTTTTTCCGTTACAATAAGTTTTCTTGTCAAAACTATAAAATCGAGTTTTCTCGTCGAAACGAGAAAATACTTTTGGAATCAATCAACATCCATTTCGATTCGGAAGTGGTTCTACGAATCTGATAGAATATATTTTGTGTTAGCAACCCTTTTAACAGTATTCATTTCAAACTGATAAACAATGTACCTCAAACCAAGGTAACTTCACCGCCATACTAGAGCCAATGTACAAGTTCCTGCTGTTACTTATTGCTCTGGCCAAGTACTTAGAATAATAATTATGAATAAGTTTGATAATGTGTCAACAACGAACAACCAACATCATAATATATTAATTGTTCAAAAAGACTAAATAGTTTTTGTATTATATTTCAAATTCAGATAGAGAAACAACTTCCAACAAAATATGTGAAGACTGAAACACTCCAATCAAATTCTCGATCGCTTCGTGCATTGCAAAAATGCAAATGGAAGGAAGAGACCATTGAATGTTGCCATTGCTCTCAATGTAGAAAAGTGTTGCAAACCTCTTGAATGTTGCAATTTCTTCATCAAATGCGATTGACTATACATTCTGCAAATATTTTTGCAAATATTTTTCCAATATGTTAACTAAAACTTAGAGATTAGACATGTTATTAAAATAAAGAACCCAAAACATTTTATGCTATACATATTACGAAAAGTCATATAGATAAAACAATTCTTTGAATTGAACCTAATACTAAAACAGTTTGCACAAGGACTGTGCACTAAAAAAATTGGCAGTTAAATTTTTAATGTTGAATTGAGTTTTAAACAAATACTACATGAGTATCTCCATTGCAGCATATTCTTAAAAAACCTTTTTTAGTTATATATATAGTCTTTATTTAATGTCTTTTTATTTGTACTTGAAGTAAAATTTGGCAGACACACAAATTTTTACAATTTGATTTTACCTTTTCGCTTTTTTTTTGTTATTTGATTTTACGTTTTTATTTAAATATATAGCCTTTATTTAATGTCTTTTTTATTATTTGATTTTACTGTTATTTTCTCACTACTGCTTATATGTTGCCACTGTTTGCATCTTTGTTTCGATTAAAGTGATATTCATGTCTGATGAAGGAGCAACATAATTAGATCTTTTCATGTGAAGCTTGAACTGAACCATGTTGCAGAAGCCACTAGTCAGTAGGTTTGTGAGTTAATGTGAGTTGTTTATTTTCATTGTACTCCCTTTGATGCTAGGAAAAGAGATATTCTCAAGCAATCCTGAGTTTGGAGTTTGACAAACATCTTCGCCCACATATGGGGCATGGATCTAATTCATTACTAGGATGATGTTGAAAATTTTGATATGTGTTCCTTTTTCTAGTTGATACTTTATTCACATTGTTTCTATTAGTGAGCATTGTAAGAGTTGACATGTTCAGTATTTCAAAGCCAATTGAAAGAGAAATAAAAGTCATCTATGAATCTGTTACTCTAAAAGACGGACTTAGAGCATCATTATCCCTAAGAGCTCTTAGTTTTTTTTTTTTTTTTTCTGGTCTTTTTTCTTTTTAAAAAAAAAAAAAAAGAGAGATGAACCAATCGCGGACCGCCACGTGTCAGTGGAGCCCGCGAACAGTCCAAAAATTCCTCAAGAGTTGTCTCTTAGCTAAGGGGAGGAAGAGGGTGGTTTTTGTGATTTTGTGAGCCTCACCTCCTAAGAACCCCCTTAAGAGGTGGGGATAATGATGCCCTTAGGAGCATTTCTACATGGAAGCTTTTGTGTGAGTATCTCACAATATAAATAAAGAAAAAAAATGAACCAAGAAGAGAGATATAGAGAGTGAGATTAGGTTTCCAAATGATAACTTTGAGAAACTCATTAGAAACCCAAACACCACATGCGTTCGCTGTAGGAATCAACTGGAATCAAGGAATCATATGTTCTTCTGCTGTGAGTATTCTGCTCAGATTTGCAAAAGCTTAACGCAAGTTATTCTAAAGAACACATATGTATATTCTGAATCGGTCAGCCCTCATTCAGGTAATTTCTAGATCAAGCTCGGATCATCTCTCGCATTCACTACACTCTTCAAGCCACTGTTCATCATGATACATGGGAGCACATTGACAAAAACATAAGAAACAAGCAAAACCTCATGAAAAGTTCAATAGACAAGAAATATGAAGACATCTTTTCTTTTGGTTTGGATCTGGATTTATAAATATTGTCAAATAGACAATCTCTTTTTCAAACACTGTTGCACTTGATGTACCAAATTATTTTTAGCGAATATAATTTTATTTATATTAATAAAAATGAGTATGCAAGATAAATAAATATGGTTGTTGTAAAAGAAAAAGAATATAAATGAACAGAGTATGACAGTTACAAAAGGGCCCTGTCGATATATAACCCAAAACTAGGAAGCCCGATGAAAAAGATATTCATATTAGTTAAAAAGTGAAGAATAATCGTAAGACGAATATTTTTTCAGTTTCCTTTGTGCAAGGGTTACGGGAAAGTTTTTCTTTTAACCTCTTTTATAAAACAGAAGACTTTTATGTGTTAAAGTATCAAACAAATATTTTCAGAGAGATTCATCTTTGCTCAAGTAAGAAAAATTACAAAAGCTGTTTTAATCAAATATGTGTAATCGAAAGCCAAGTTTTAGGTTAGAGATAGATAACTTCTCTGAGAAGGAAGCATACATAGAGTCTCCTACATTCGTGAGTGGCAGATGCGAATGGTAAAACGAGCAGAATCATAACTTTAACTAGATTTCCTAAACTTTATCTCTGTCTTCAATTTTTTTAATTGTATGTAGCACAATCTAAAAATAAGGTTAAGTATTATTTTTATTTTCTTATTCTTTCAGGTATCTCACCGTTCATCCAAAGGGAGATAGTCTTTGTGATGATCACTTGTCTTTGTACCTGAACGTTGCAGATCTCAAAGTTGGCCTGGACAAGGAGAAGGCCAAGTCTTGTGCTGATGGATTTTTCTTGGTCGACGATAGTGATGTTTTGATGTAGAGATCAAGTTATTTATTCACTTTGTTTTTGAGTTTTTTTTTTCTTGCTTTTTGAATCTTCATAGTCTAGAGATTTTGGCTTATAATCGGTTATGTTGATGGTTTTATTCTCTGTTTTATCTGCCTTGTTTTCGCTATTCATTGATCTCCAGGCTCCTGATATTGCTTGTGGACTAAGACACAAAAAACTAAACCACATCTGAAAGTTATACCAATTAGAAAAATAATATTATCTTTTGTACCTTGATGAGTTGTCTGATGTATATAGTGTCACACAATCAATTCATAGGAATGATCCTGAACAAAAGGTTGAACTTTTTGTGGTACAAAAACCATTTGTTAGATTAAATTAAGAAGATGGGATATTTAGCGTTTTTACAATTAGGTAACACTTAAACAATTGAATCTAAGAAACAACATATGGCTTGGAAAAACTAATCTCGCTGTTTTGGCTAACTTATCAACTTCATGGTTTGCTTCTCTTAATATTATTGAATAAATATCAGAAAGTAGGGTTAGCTAGCCATTTCTTGAATGTCTCCAATGTATAAACTACAATGTGATAGGGACATGCTTAAGCAGCATTTTGTATAAACTACAATGTGTGTGTATATTCCCAAGTTAACATATACCTCACAAAATGTAACATGATTTATTAATGACAAAAAATGCGCACTATTGTGAGAAGACGCAAATTATTGATGATAAGGCTTTTAATATGTACGAGTATGCTCTCTCGCTGCTTGTGCTTGTAGTTTAGTGCATCTGTACATCATATTCGTTAGGTTCTGACGGGCCACAGTCTTATCTGTGGACTTCCACGCTCTTTCTCGAACTCACCTTTGTCTGACGGCCAATATGCTATTTTGGTAGGTTAAAAAAGATTTGCTTACTTACTCTTCAAATCACCAAAAATTTTCTTCATGCAACCAATTTCATAGATCATTTTATAAGACATTTTGATTCAACGGAAAAAGAAATGATGAAGACATTTTCAAAATTAAAATATGTTTCCGTAAATCTTTTATCTTTCAGGGGATAGCTATAATAATGAATAAACACGAGACATTTATTAATTTTTAGTACTTGAGAATACAAACACGCTAGCATATCAGCGAAGAAGAAGAAGACACAGCACCATTAGACCAAAAGAGAAACAACAATAGTGGAAACACAAATGAACATTGAGTGATCACAATCATAGAGTTTTGGATCAATAGTTTTTCTTTCGAAGCACGATAAGGTATTGCATTCCGGGTTTGGCATTCAGGAGGCGAGGAAGGTCTTGGCGTAGCTTGGCCTCGATGAGATCAAAGACTTTGGTAAAGACTTGCTCTCCAAAATGTTGGGACAGGAAAGTTCCAAAGGAGGCCCTACAAGAGACTGCCAAAACCTTGGGGTCAAGCATAAACTCCCCCTTTGCGTGAATGATATCTTCGAACCCCTCTATTGTGAATCTCCCATTTTCCTCTATGATTTGCTTCAACTCACCTTCTTCTGCAAAGTAGAGTGGTGTGCTAAAAGAGTCCACCTTGTCTTGTTCGATAACTCCCTTTTAATCAAAAGCAGAAGATAGTCTTAGATGTTGGAGGTAAGATCCCACATCGGAAATATAAAAGAGACGTAAGTAATATATAAAATTTTTGGCCCACTTTACTTAGTGCCAATTAGTTTCAAGTTGGAAGCTAAAAATTTATAACATTAGATGTGTAATAGTACTTGTTGGTTTAATTTGGTAACATCTAAATATGTACCTGTTGAGCAAGGTCGTTAAGAGAAGCTCCGACAGCATCCAACACTATTCCTTTAGAGGTCTCAGACATCTTAACTCCGTCTCTCAGACACGATCCGAAAAGCAACATTAACCCCCCTGGAACAAGCTCATCGGCTCTAGCATCTAATAGAATCTTGGTGTCGGCCGAGTACTGATCAAGATATGCTTTCTTGACCGCTGGGTTGAACCCAGTGCAATGCATGTCTCTGTTCCACGATGGAGAGTCGCGGTCCGTGACCCCTTTGGGGATTTTGGAGGTGAAATGGAATGCGTAATTGATAACTCCTATGTGGAAACTCTCTTTAGGAAGAACACGTTCGAAGAAGGATCCTGGGACACCAGCACTGTAGTATCTTCTCCCGACAGGAAGTGACTGGAAGAGAGTGTTGAAGTCGTTGGTGGTGAAGTCGTTGAAGAGGACTTGGAACTCGATGTTCTCCGCCGGGTTTTGTCCTGTTTCCTTACGGTACTTGTCTTCAACTGCATCTATTATGTTTTGGACTGCCACAAAGGTGTTAGGTCCACTCGCACAACCAAAATCTGCGACACTGAAGCGATCAGTGATCAAATCAAGGCTGAGTTTGGTCGAAATAGCCTCGCTCATCTTTTCTTTAGCTGCTTCCAACAGTGCTCTCTGTAACACCAAATTAAAGAGGTCATTATTAATACATGCATGCCTACATACATAACATAAATCATATAGTATAATGTTTCAAAATCATTTATAGATAATACCTGATACGAGGAGTTCTGGTTGTAACTCTCAGGACCTTCTCCTCCAACCATGATCCATTTTGGAGTAATTGCCATGATCTGTCTCTTCTTCTCACTCTTCTTTCTCTTGTTTGATACTTAATGTTTGATGAGAACTGTGATAATTTGTGGACGAGTCTATGCATATTTATACTAACATGCTTCGTGCTATTTCCTTGCTTAAAGAAAAAGTATATGATTAATTTAATAACTTAAACATATACAACATATGGTCTTTTTATTATTAATAGTAATAATAGCCACCTAACTATTGCGCTGTCATCGTTTTGCAAATACTTAATCTTAGCAATATGTAATATATGATATTTCCAATACATTTCAAACGTGCTACTATAGTCTATAGATTAACATGTGGAAGCCCCTTCACCCGTACGTTTGTGTTTCAGTTATGGATGCAATTTTATACATTCATCTGTGTGGTTAATATACTGTGTGGACGTAATTACTAATTTGAGATGATAGTGACCCCCGCAGATTATAATTGCATCCATAATGATCCGAACGGGCGTAACTTTTATATATTCATCTCAAATCTGCAATCTGTTCTTGCATTTTATCACTTAAGACCATTTCAGTGCTTCACTAAACTTAAGACCATTTCAGTGAAAAATATCCATTAGTTTTTTTTTTTTTTTTTTTTTTTTTTTTTTGAATGAATGTTAAATTATATTCAGATCGAAAAAACAGTTTTACAATAGATGTAACAATGTTGTTTCTGGAAAAACTAGAGCCCTTTATCTTGAAGCACACCAAATTGCATAAGCTTGACCATATTTCCCACGACCAACACCTCGGAGGTTATCGATCCGGTTTCGAACTACTCTGTCCACGAAGTTGATGATAACAGTTTGGTTTTTAGGAGATTCGCCATGTCTCCTACTGTTTCTTTCTTGCCATAAAGTGTGTATCAGTGACTGAAACACATAGCGGATCAGGAAGGTTGTTGTCTTGTCTCTGATGGTGGACTGCAAAAGAGTTAGGACAACATCCCATTGACTCGTGTATTGAGTATGTAACAGATTCTTTGTGAGATTGCTCCATATCGGTTCTGAGAAGTTGCAGCTGAAGAAGAGATGGTCTCTTGACTCGATCGGGTGTGAGCAAAGAGTACAGCTCCCAACAGCATTTTTATTCCACTGGATAAGCCGGTCTCCTGTGGCCAGCCTGTTGTTAGTTGCTATCCATGAAAGAAAAGCAAACTTTGGCGTTCCATGTCTAAACCAAATACCCTGAAACCAACTGACCTCTGGACTTCTCGTTCTCGTAAGCTGCCATGTCTGCAGAGTACTGAAATTTGATCGAAAAATATCCCCTGATCCCTTCCATAATCGGATATCATCAGCCTGATTCAACCCCTGAGCTCGAAGTCTCATAATCTCATTCTCAATATCCAAAAGAATGCTTCGACGATGCTTCCTCCTGCGATAGCGTTGCACTGCCATCTCTACAGTCGCATTTATAGGAATCCCCAAGTCAATACAGCCATGTGGACCAGTTTTTTCCAGCAGAGTGCCTAACGGTGACCACGTATCAAACCAGAAAGACGTAGTCGAACCACTTTGTATCTCCACTGTTGTTAATTGTTGGGCCATAGCTCTATATTTCAATAATTTCTTCCATAGCCAAGAGCCAAGAGAACTCGTAGAGCTCACATTCCATAAAGATCCTTTACGAATTAGATAACGCCTGATCCATTGAACCCAAAGAGATGAAGTAGATGAGAGAACTCTCCAAATCAGTTTCAATGTACAAACCTTGTTTGTGTCCTCGAGAGACCGGAGACCTAAGCCACCTTCCTCCTTCGGCGTACATACTGATTTCCAGGAAACTTTTGCTTTCTGCGTATTCAACTCTGGCCCAGACCATAGAAATGCCGAACAAAGCTGGTCAATTTCTTTGATGCATTGCTTAGGAAGTTTGAACACTGACATCCAGAAGTTTGTCAAGCTATGTATGACAGAGCCAATAAGTTGCAGTCTACCCGCAAATGTTAATTGTCTTGATGTCCATGATGTAATTCTCTTGCGAATTCTTTCAACCAGAGGGCTGTAATCGTGAACCGACATTCTTTTAGTGAGCAGAGGTAAGCCTAAATACCTCACCGGTAGGCTCCCTGAAGCCAAAGAAAAACTATTGAGCAGTGAAACCTGTTCTGTCCCTTCCACTCCGGCAATGAAAATAGTCGTTTTTTCCAAACTAATTTTGAGACCCGATATTGTAGCAAAGTCCTCGAAAACTTTAATGATCCCCTGGATAGAATCTTTCTTTCCATCAGAGAACACCAACATGTCATCGGCAAATGAGAGATGGGTGAGGCTAATATCCCTGCAGTAAGGATGATAACCGATTATCTTGTCTGCTGCTGCTTTGTCTAACATTCTCGTTAATACTTGCATACTCATCACAAAGAGATATGGCGACAAGGAACATCCCTGACGAAGACCTCTGCCGCTGCGAAAGTATCCAGCCAATTCCCCATTTATTTGTACCGAGAAAGAAGCAAGTTCAATACATTTTTTGATCCAGAGAACAAACTTATCGGGGATTTTAATCGCTGAGAGAATGGATAGAATGAAAGGCCATTGGACAGTATCGAAAGCCTTTGATATATCCACTTGCACTGCACATCGAGGAGAAACAGTATTTTGTGATAATTCTTCACCAGTTCTGATGCTAATAACACATTCTCCATGAGAAGCCGATCTTTGACAAAAGCAGTTTGATTTGGAGAGATGAACTGAGGGAGGATTCGCTTCAGCCTACTAGCCAAGATCTTAGATATCACTTTGTAGATAACATTACAACAAGATATTGGACGATAATCCTTCATATGAATAGCTTGGTCTTTCTTAGGAATGAGAGCTAGAATGGTTGAGTTTATACCCGTTGGTAAGAACCCTGTGTCA
The DNA here is from genome assembly GCA_905132765.1 of Moricandia arvensis. Taxonomy (NCBI): domain Eukaryota; kingdom Viridiplantae; phylum Streptophyta; class Magnoliopsida; order Brassicales; family Brassicaceae; genus Moricandia; species Moricandia arvensis. The sequence goes on along the minus strand of CAJHQP010001420.1, from coordinate 81,613 downwards.
AAGAAAGATTGGACAGCCACCACAAAATCTTCCCCGAGGACTGACCAACCAGCTTTAAAAAATTCACATGTATAGCCATCAGGTCCAGGAGATTTATTTCCGGACATGGCAAATAAAACCTCCCGTATCTCTTCTTTAGTAACAGCTTGACCAAGCATGGTTCGATCCTGATCCTGACATTCAAAATTCAGCAATGTTTTCAGTTCAGATACTGATGGCCCTACCCAGTCATCTGGCTGGTGTGATAAGAACGAGCTGAAATAAGTGACTGCCTCAGTCTTGATGTCGTCTTGTGTCGTAGCTATAGTTCCATCACTCCTTTGAATTTCATGTATAGCATTTCGCATTTCTCTGTTTTTCACTGCTTGATGGAAGTGCCTATTGTTACCATCCCCCACTTTCAACCATTTTAACTTTGCTCTTTGGCTGAGAATTTTCTCTTCCAGAGTAGATAAAAAATTCCATCTATCATACGCTCGCCTCTCCTCCTCCATATGTTCCCTTGTTGCATTTATCATGGTCTTGTTTTGACACTCACACAGTTTTGAAAACGCCTCTTTTGTTTTCTTTGATATATCTCCCAGCTTTTCCTTGCTTAACTTTCGCAAAAGAGGTTTTAGAGATTTCAGTTTCTTTGCAAACCGAAAAAGCGCAGAGGTGGAACTGAATAGAGGTACTGAGTCTTTCCATTGCTCTTGTAGCAGAGGCAGGAAACCTGGCATATCAGCGAGGGCATTGGTAAATTTAAAGGGGCGACGAGGTTTATTTTGCTCAGGTTCCAGCATGATACGGCATCGTAAGTGATCAGAACAACCACCCGGCTCGAAGACGCAATATGTTTGGGGATAACGTTGGGACCAAGCTACATTCACCAGTGTCCTATCAAGTTTTTTGCATATAAGGTCGTCATCCCTTTTGTTACACCAAGTTAGACGAGGCCCTTGGAAGGCCATGTCTGTTAAGCAACAATAATTTGCAGATTGCTGAAACTCCCTCATTCCTGCTGTGGTAATCTGCCCCACAACTGAGTGTTCATCAACCTCAAGAGTTTCATTAAAATCGCCTAGAATCAACCATGGTTTATGACTAATCAGAGGTGAGTCATGATGAGATTTTAAGTCTTCCCAGAGCTCTCTTCTTTCCTCTGGAGTGTTTAATCCATAAATAAAGGAACAGAAAAATTCTTCTGTCTTCCCTTCCATAAGAACCGAACAAGTAACCATTTGACCAGACTTAAAACATGGTGTGACCCTCATCTTTGGGCTCCAAAGAACCCATATTCTTCCCAGTCTACCATACTCATAGTTTGTTATTGATGACCATCCTGGAAATACAGAAGAAAGAATACTCGCTGCTCTGTTTTCCTTAACTCGTGTTTCAATTAAACAGCCGAACTGAAAGTTTCCTTGGCGGATCCAATCCTTTATAACTGTTTGCTTGATTTTTTTGTTGAAACCTCTGATATTCCAGAAGAAACCAGACATCAATAATGCTTACGGGTGGACGTTTTGTTCAAATTACTAGGATCTTCATCCTTAGTCTTATGAACAGAGTTTTCCGTAAGGAACTTGTGATTAGTTTTAGAGCTACGAGGTAGTGACTTCCGAATGGTTTTCTCAGGGGCACTCGCTTGTTCTATCTCGTCATGAGTACCAGTCACCACTTCCATCACCTCTGGTTCCCTTGCTTCCTCCACTTCCATCACCTCTGGTTCCCTTGCTTCCTCAACTATTTCCTTCTCATTTTCTGAATGTTCTACAATACTGAGAACCGGGAGTTAGATAGTATCGACACTTGTCCATACTCCAGAGCTTTCTTTATTTTATCTGGGGATCGACATGCCTTCCCTGGGTGTTGAAGAAGAAACATGAAGAAAGGAAGCCCAATCGATCGATGGGTTTCTGCCACAAAACCCCATCGATCGATGGGAACTCTGCGGATGAAATGTGCTAAAGTAATCGATCGATTGTACAATACAATCGATCGATGGAACTAAAACTCTATCATATTACCTTGCATCGATCGATGCAGTTTTAGGGCAAAACTGCATCGATCGATTGGAGCCCTGCGACCACCAACTACACCAACCTCACCTACTTCACCTACTGCACCTACTTCACCAACTGCACCAACTCACCTTTCATTATCATGTCTGGAGCCTTTGAAATACTTTACTGACATTTAAATAGAGGGGTTGTAACACATACCAAAGTAAGAAATATGAAATGAAAAACATGTTCTTCCTATTCTCATTCTCTCTCAAATCACAAACTCCTTCTATGTTTGATCATCTGTCTAACTAGTATATTCTTCTTTGTATTACTTCCGCAATTAAGCTATTCTAACATGGTATCAGAGCCTTAAGCTCCTACTTCATTCCGCAAAACCTTCTCTATCTTTCTCTTTTATTCAGCAAAACTTTTATGTTATTCTCATTCCGCAAATCATAAAAATGGAGAAGGAAAACATAATTTCCGTGACCCTTGAGGGTCCTAATTATCTCTCATGGTCAAGAGTGGCCAGAATCACCTTGGGATGTCATGGACTTTGGGACAGCCATATCATGAAGGCTGGAACTTCAAAGAGGATGGCTGAAGAAGATAGATACGTGAACAACCACAACCAATGGGTTCAAGAAGACCAACAAGCTCTGGCTCTCATCTGTAACTCCTTGTCAAAACCAATCCTGAAGATCAATTCTCACATCAAAACCGCCAAGAGACTATGGGAGAGTCTTCAAATCGCTTATGGGTGTTTATGGGAGAGTTTCCAAACCATCTATGAGAACGACCGGTTCCTCAGCTTTCTCCTACACCTAGACTCATCATTCAACACACTGATAAAGAATTTCTTTACTGGAAGAAAGATTTCATGCCTAGATGATGGTGATCCTCTCAAAGGCCAGCCGGATAAATGTAAACCCAAGGAGCAGCAAGCAATTCAAGGGAGAACCATGTATTCTGCTCACATGGGTGATTCAACTGAAGACATGTGGAGAAATCAAGTTGGTACGACCTCATCTGATGGTTTTGTGACCACTCTCATGGCTTCCAAGAAGGCTGGTACACATTCCCTTGACTCTAAACCTATCATAATAGATTCAGGAGCAAGCCATCACATGATTTGTGATAGGAACTTGATTAGTAATATCCAGCCTGCCGTAGGGAATGTAGTCATAGCAAATGGTGATAAGGTGAAGATAGAAGGGATAGGGAACCTTAAAGTGTTTGATAAGGAATCTACTGCCTTGTATATGCCTGGATTTTCATCTAACTTGTTATCAGTAAGAAGGGCTACGATTGATTTGGGCTGCCAAGTTGTGTTCAGACCAGATGAAGTTGAGTTTCAAGACCTGAAGACAGGAAAGGTCATTGGAAAAGGGCACAACCATCAGCAGATGTATCATCTTGAGAGGAATATGGTGCCAGAATCATCTATGCCTCACTGCCTGGCTAGCACCGTTAATGGCGCTGAGAACACAATATGGCATGCCAGATTGGGACATCCCCATACAAGAGCTCTAAACCTGATATTCCCTGGAGTGGTGTCTAAGAATGAAGAGTGTGAAGCCTGCATATTGGGGAAGCATTGTAGGACAGTCTTTCCACGGTCTGGCACCACCTATGAGAATTGCTTTGACTTGGTTCACTCTGATGTATGGACGGCTCCATGTGTATCAAGGGAGAATCACAAATACTTTGTCACCTTCATTGATGAAAAATCCAAATACACTTGGTTGACACTGATTCAGTCCAAGGATAGGGTGTTAGACGCCTTCAAGAGTTTCCAAGCTCATGTCTCCAACCACTTCAATGCCAAGCTGAAGATCCTCAGATCAGACAATGGTGGAGAATACACAAGTCATGCATTCAAAGAGTACCTGGCTCAACATGGAATTATTCATCAAACAAGCTGTCCATATACTCCTCAACAAAACGGAGTTGCTGAAAGGAAGAACAGACACCTGATGGAGGTAGCCAGATCAATGATGTTCCACACCAATGTTCCAAAGAGATTCTGGAGTGATGCGGTGGTGACTGCTACTTATCTGATCAATAGGACTCCAACTCAAGTCCTCAAAGATCTATCACCGTTTGAAGTCCTTAACCAGACTAAGCCGGCTTTGGACCACTTACGGGTGTTTGGATGTCTCTGCTTTGTGCTGATACCAGGGGAGCAGAGAAACAAATTGGATGCCAGGAGCACAAAAGCGATGTTCATTGGCTACTCTCCAACACAAAAAGGGTATAAGTGCTATGATCCAATAGCCAGAAAAGTTTTAATATCAAGGGATGTGAAGTTTGTGGAAACAAAGGGATATTATGAGGTGAAGAATTGGGATGATCTGAGGGACTTACCGCAATCAGAAAGAGCCACAAACCTCAGAATCATTTTGGAGAACTTCGGCATTGGCATGTCTCCAGCAACTCAAGAAACAAGAAGGAATATCCCTGAAGCTACTGCACCTGTTCCAGAAGCTGTAGTTGAAGAAGATGTGATTAATGGAAATGAAAAAATTGCCCATCCTGACCCTGAAAGGGGGAATCAACACGAAGCTCATGATCAGGATGAGACCAAATCAGAATCAGTTCCTGAGACTCAAGATCAAGTTCCAGAAGAAACAAATGAGGCAGCACCTGATCAGATACAGCCTTTGCGAAGGAGCACAAGAATCAGGCAACCGAAAGTCTACTTCAATGCTAAAGCTGTGGCACATCCAGTGAGTGCAGTATGCTCGCTTGCTCAATATCCAGAAGAACATCAAGTCTTCATTGGAGAATTGGATCAAGAGTACATCCCAAACACCTATGAAGAGGCAATGCAAGACAAAGAATGGAGAGAGTCTGTTGAAGAAGAGATCAATGCCATGATCAAGAACAACACCTGGTATGAGACTGAGCTTCCAAGAGGAAAGAAAGCCGTGACCAGCAGACTCTTTGATGTTAGGAGTTTTTGAGGCTCCTAAGTCAAATGATAGTATAGTGGTAAGTAAGTTGTCGAACCAGTTCTGAGGGATTTAAAAGCACCGAGAATGCAAGTATATGCTAAATCTAAGTGCAACCGATGATTTGATTGTTTTAACTAAAACTAGAGAGCAAATAACAGAAAAGATACTTTTAAACTATTGGAAAGGAGAACTCATGGGTGTAGGGATTTAGACCTTGGGTGATCAGGCTTCGAACTAAGATGGCAAGCTATCAATTAAACTGTCTGCCTTAGGCCTAGATACGATTCTAAACAAGCTCTATGTCTAGATGAATGTTCATTTGCTAACACATCTCAAGCATCAAATGTCTTTGGTTGAATAACATGCAAGCAATCATTAAGAACAGATCTAATAGCCATTTTAACACCTTTAACAACAAGTGTCCCTGGTAAAGACTGTTAAAAGCTTAAAAGAGTTGACTCAGACATTTCATCGAACACCTGTCGGCTGAGAAATGTCTAGAGATCAACCTTTGAGTGATCAGTTCAAAGGAGGCTTTAAGACTACTCTAATATGCAAGGAACAAGAGAAATCTACACTTGAAACATCTTAGCTCTAACCTAATCACCCTTAATCTCCCTAACCCATGAATTCAATGGTGATTTACTCACTAATCATCATGATTACTCTTGAACCCATGATAGATTCAAGCTTAATCATTCAGAAGATGAAGTAGACAAGCAAAACAATAGAAGGATGATGAAAAGCAATGATCCTCTCTCAAGGTTTTTGTGTTTTTCTCCAAGAACAAAGATAATCCGCCTCCGACGGCTTACAGAGGTACTTAACTTAGGTTTAGAAAATGTCCAACATGAAACAAAATGACCAAAAGGTCCCTAAAATAAACTGAGTTTCGTCTGAGCAAGAACACGCAGCGACCCGATCATATCGCTCCGGAGGGGTCGCTGCGAGTGTCCCACTTCGCGTCTCGAAGGCCGAGCGACCTCATGCCGTCGCTCCAGAGGTCGCTCTGGTGTGGAGCGACTTGACAAGGTCGCTGTGGTGAGGTCGCTCCAAGGCCTTCCACATTTGATAAAAAGGCGAGCTACCTAGGTGCATCGCTCCGGGAGGTCGCTCTGGCTGGGAGCGACCTTGGTAGGTCGCTCTGAGAAGTCACTCCAGGATGCTCGGACAGGGTGGATATGCCTCTAGTAAATTGGTCATAACTCCTTCATTACATCTTCAAATGACTTGAAACTACTTCCATTAGAAAGCTAACTCAATTTGCTGTGTCTCCACAAAATATTAGCAACAGAAGATTTCTTTAAATGCTCCATCCATTCTCATCTTTCACCCCTTTTATCTCAAACATCTCAAATCACTCCATAGCACACTCCAACACCTGATAAAGACTCATGTATGCAAGATGCAACCTAAAAATGACTAAATCCTAATCTATATGATCAAAATGCACATGTATGAATGGGTGAAACAATGAAAATATGCAAGACATCAACTCCCCCAAACTTGTTCTTTACTTGTCCTCAAGTGAACTTTCCAGAACTTATAGGAAGAGAGGTTTGAAGGTGGGAGCTCATAGCCAAAAGAAACACATCTAAGAACTCAACTTAACATTCTAAAGAGACATTCCAAGTAGCATGAGCACACTCTCTTATCACACTCTAGCTTCTCTAGGCCTATCAAAACACTCTTATGCCTTTAAGCAAGATGCAATACTTTTCAATTTACAAGTCTTTAAACCAGCCCTCACATTAGTTCACACACACACACACAAAGTGAAGTCTCACAAATGGGCACATGATCTCAATCATTTGGCTAGGCAAGCAATAGGTCTAATGAGAATAAAAAGGATGGTTTAGATGCATCATTTTTAGTGACTAACACTCAAGAACAAGGAGTTTGATCATTATGCAAAATTTATCTAAGACTAGAAGCAACTGATGCATACATAGCTTTGTTCTCATCATTCTACCCTTCTCCTAAGTGATCATAATATCTAACCCTTTCTTTCTTCATCTCATACCCCAAATAACCTTTCCTCACATCACTCACCCAATGAACAAGTTCTTCTCTTCTTTTATTTTTTTACTTTAGCACAACCAACTAGGGACTCATCACAAGCTTTCTTCTTCGCAACTTTAACTCTTCTTCTTCACACATCTCCTCCCCCAAACTTGCTTCTTTGTTTCCTTTTTTTTTTCTATGGGAAGGGTTCCTTAATACACAATCTAGAGCTTCTTTTTCTTTCTTTTTGTCCCTAATGGCTTTCTTCTTTTCTTAAGGGGAAGACGACCTATTTCCACACCAGAACTATGATATAGTAATAAATGTACACAAACTTTCAACCTCAGCTTAATTGCACACAATCAAAGTTTAACAACCTACTTCCACACACGATGGAAGTTCGAAACCCGTTTCCCCCTAAACTTTGAAGGACGAACCAATACCAACAAATAGCGGTTTAAATTTGGTTAGTGTTCTATATTTTTTAATTTAACCAATGTTTAACCTAATTAAACCAAATACAAACCGGTTACTATTCGATTAGAAAATATAAACCGGATTAAACCGGTTTATCTCTCTCTCTCTCCTTTACGTTATCTTCTTCTTTTTCTTGAATTTCTCTTTCCCCAAATCGCAGAGAGAGAGAGAGAGAGAGAGTTGCAGAGGGAGAGAGAGACGATGAGGAGAAATAGAGGGAGACACAGTTCCAGGACGAGAACGGAGAGAGAGAGAGAGAGAGAGAGAGAGAGAGAGGATAAGGAACATTGAGAGATGATGAGGAACATAGATAGAGAGAGAGAGATGAGACGCAGAGAGAGAGAGAGACAAAGAACATAGGAGAGAGAGAGAGAGAGAGAGAGAGAGAGAGAGAGAAAGAAACGAGCATAGAGAGAGTGAAGAAGATAGAAGAGATTGCAGAGGAGAGAGATAGAGGGAAACGGGTCGGGTTTTACAAGGGTCTGGTTCGGGTTTAATTGAATCCCTAATTGGATCTTCGTTTGGGTTTACTATCGGTTAATGTAGTAAACCATTAAAACCAAGCTTAATCTTGGTATGTGTGGAAACGGGTTTCGAAATTTCATCGTGTGTGGAAGTAGGTTGTTAAACTTCGAATGTGTGCAATTAGGATGATATTGAAAGTTTGTGTACATTTATTACTATATCATAGTTCTGGTGTGGAAATAGGTCGTCTTCCCTTTCTTAAGACACACTTTGTCTAAACTTCCTCATAATCTCTCATTCACAACCCAAGATATCAACTTTGAAACACAAGAACCCACTCACCATCCTAGACGCTAGCTCAAAAGAGGTTCCTATGCTAGCAAGAGATGAGAACAATCCTATGTCGCCTCTAATACTCTCAAGATTTTGCACATGACAAACTATCAAAAGAAGGCCTCACTCATGGAAATCAAATGTTTGGTCTCAAAAGAATGGCTTGGGTTCAAATTAAGGGCGTGGAGTACCATTTGGGTTAACAAAAGAGTGGTAAAAATGGGATAAGATAACCCAAATGTGTATGAGATCCATGATCAAGTATGCAAGTGCCCATATGCAAGAGAGATTAAGTTCATTAAGCCAAAATTCAGATTGGAGCTGGTTTCAAGAACAATGTCAATTTAAAGCAAGCAAACATGTGTCAAGAAAAGTTTTCAAGGCTCGAAGCGTGCAAGGTTTTCAAGAGATGCTCAAGCCACTTGATGTGTCTAACTAGGGTGTCACTTTGAGCTTTTGACAAGTGTTCTTTACAAGGAGTTTCAAAATAATAGCTCCCAATGCATATGAATGCAAGCTATATGCTCTAGACTCTCCTAGAAATGCAAGTGATGCAACTTACATGATTTTTTTTGGTTTTTCAAATTTTTCAAATTTTTATGGTTTTTTCTATGCCAATAAATATGTACAATGCAATGCATGAGACTCAAAATCATCAAAGAGAACATGATTAAATACTTGGTACCTCCCCCAAACCTAAGTCACACAGTCTCTGTGTTGTTAAGTAGAGAGAGATACCCAAAAGAAAGACTAATATGCAAAGAAAAACTGGTATATACAATGGAAGGTGATGGAATACCTGCTAGTGGGACTGTGTAGAGGGAGATTCTCTCTCCTCGTCGTCCTCAGGTGGTAGCTCTTCAAGGTGCTCCTTAGCAGTGGTGCTCTTCTCTTCAATGGTGAAGGCTTGCCCGAAGACAGTTGGTTTCTTCATTTTCCCCTTGATGTCGAAGTGGAGGATGTTCTCTTTACCCAAATGGAGATCAATCTTTCCTTCCTTGACATTAACAATAGCTCCTGCTGTAGCTAAGAACGGCCTTCCAAGAATCAATGGGTCTTGAGCCTCCTCACCCATCTCAAGCACCACAAAGTCTGTAGGTATCTCATACCTTCCAATCTTCACAGGGAGGTCCTCTAAGATGCCCACAGGGTGCTTCACTGAACGATCAGCTAACACCAGAGAGAGTCTACACTTCTTGTACTGAGTGAATCCAAGCTTCTTTGCAACAGACAAAGGCATCACGCTGACGCTAGCTCCCAAATCACAGAGACATTTCTCAAATACCATAGGTCCAAGAGCACAAGGTAGTGTGAAGCATCCTGGATCCTCTAACTTCTCTGGAACATCAAGCCTCTGGATGATGGCACTGCACTCATGGGTGAGAGTCATCATGCCCCCCATCTCTTTCTTCTTTGTAGCTACAACATCTTTCAGGAACTTGCTGTATTGAGGGATCAACATGAAAGCATCAATGATGGGCATCGCAAGCTGAGCTTCTCTCATTTGCTTCTCAAACAGAGCCTTGTACTTCTCTAGCAGCTGCTTCTTGAATCTACCAGGGAATGGGAGTTTGGGTTCATAGGGGGGAGGAATAGGAGTATTCTCACTTGCTGGAGCAGCAGCTTCACCATCTTGTACTGTTTTCTTCTCTTCTCCAACCTTGCCTTTACCTTTAGCTTCCATAATCTTCTTCAAGATCTCATCATTGGTCTTCTCATCAATAAGTACCACATCATCATCTAAGTTGATGGCCACCTCCTCACCTAGTTTCTCAGCATCCTTGGTGAGGGTTCTAGGAGGTAACTGCTTACCACTTCTAAGGGTGATTGCTTTGGCCTCCTTGGGGTTTTGGTCAGATTTCCCAGGTAAGGATCCTTGCTGGCGATTATGGTGAGTGCTCATAGAAGCAAACTGATTCTCTAAATTCTTGACTGAAGAAGCAAGGTGTGAGAATTTGTTGTTGAGTTCATTGTAGCTTCCATCAATCTTGGAATGAAGGTTCTTCAACTCATAACTGACATGCTTTTCACTTCTAGTTTGAGACTCCAAGATTTGTTTCAGTAATGCATCAGTGTTGCTCACTTGAGGGACAGAAGAACCAGGAGAGGGGTTTTGCTGAGGCTGATAACCACTTTGGTGGTTGTTGGGATAGGATTTCTGTTGGTAGTTGTTGTACTGGAAGTTGGGCTCCTTTTTGTACCAGCTACCATTGTTGTTGATGAAACACAACTCTTCTTGACCTTCCAAACCCTCAACCTCATTCACTGTAGGTGGACATTCCTGTTTGGAGTTCCCAACAGACTTCACCTGCTCTTGGGTGGATTTGTCAGCAATGAGTAGGGCGATCTTGTCTTCCAAAGCTTTGATCTCTTTCCTTGTCTGCTTGTCATCACCTCTACTGACTCTGTCGTGTTCTGCACTGTAGACTGCATCACTCTTCACCATGTTGTCAACCAGCTCCTCTGCATCTTCCTCAGTTCTACCCAAAAAGAACCCATTGCTTGCAGTGTCCAATCTGGCTCTGTACTTGGGAAGAGCACCTCTGTAGAATGTGCTAAGCAAGCTCTCCTTAGTGAAACCATGGTGTGGGCACTTGGACTGGTAGCCTTTGAATCTCTCCCAGGCTTCACTGAATCCTTCCAAGTTCTTTTGCTGGAAACTAGAGATCTCGTTTCTCAGCTTGGCAGTTCTGGAGGAAGAGAAGAATTTCTCCAAGAATGCTCTCTTGCACTCATCCCAAGTAGTGATGGTATCACTGGGTACAGTCTTCTCCCACTGACGTGCTTTATCCCCCAAAGAGAAAGGGAAAAGCTTGAGCTTGAAAGTATCTTCGGACACACCATTGGTTTTTGACAAACCACAGTAACTGTCAAACTTGTCCAGGTGATCGAATGGGTCCTCTACAGGTAGGCCATGGTACTTGTTGTTCTCTATCACATTGAGGAGTCCTGGTTTGACCTCAAAGTTGTTGGCTTCCACTGGTGGAGCACGGATACCGAGCCTCTGTCCATTGACATTTGGACGGTCATAAGCACCAATAGCGCGAGCAGGACGAGGTGGGTGAACTGGAGCAGGTGGAGCATTGTTGTTGTTGTCTCTAGCGAGATTCAGTGGTGGATCCATTTCCTCAACGTTCAACTCCTGGTTCTGAGCTTGTTGCTCTTCTTGTCTTCTCTTTCTAGCACACTCTCTCTCTAAAGCTCTGATGTCTGCGGCTCTTGGAACAAGGTTTGATGTACCTTTGCTCCTCAAGTTCATACACCTGAAAGTCACAAGGAGGTGAAGAAGAGAATCAGTAACTTACAAAAATAAAAATGACTTAGTCTCAAGCAAATGACTAAATCTCAATGTTCAAATCAAACTCAGAAGTTGGCAACGGCGCCAATTTGATGTTAGGAGTTTTTGAGGCTCCTAAGTCAAATGATAGTATAGTGGTAAGTAAGTTGTCGAACCAGTTCTGAGGGATTTAAAAGCACCGAGAATGCAAGTATATGCTTAATCTAAGTGCAACCGATGATTTGATTGTTTTAACTAAAACTAGAGAGCAAATAACAGAAAAGATACTTTTAAACTATTGGAAAGGAGAACTCATGGGTGTAGGGATTTAGACCTTGGGTGATCAGGCTTCGAACTAAGATGGCAAGCTATCAATTAAACTGTCTGCCTTAGGCCTAGATACGATTCTAAACAAGCTCTATGTCTAGATGAATGTTCATTTGCTAACACATCTCAAGCATCAAATGTCTTTGGTTGAATAACATGCAAGCAATCATTAAGAACAGATCTAATAGCCATTTTAACACCTTTAACAACAAGTGTCCCTGGTAAAGACTGTTAAAAGCTTAAAAGAGTTGACTCAGACATTTCATCGAACACCTGTCGGCTGAGAAATGTCTAGAGATCAACCTTTGAGTGATCAGTTCAAAGGAGGCTTTAAGACTACTCTAATATGCAAGGAACAAGAGAAATCTACACTTGAAACATCTTAGCTCTAACCTAATCACCCTTAATCTCCCTAACCCATGAATTCAATGGTGATTTACTCACTAATCATCATGATTACTCTTGAACCCATGATAGATTCAAGCTTAATCATTCAGAAGATGAAGTAGACAAGCAAAACAATAGAAGGATGATGAAAAGCAATGATCCTCTCTCAAGGTTTTTGTGTTTTTCTCCAAGAACAAAGATAATCCGCCTCCGACGGCTTACAGAGGTACTTAACTTAGGTTTAGAAAATGTCCAACATGAAACAAAATGACCAAAAGGTCCCTAAAATAAACTGAGTTTCGTCTGAGCAAGAACACGCAGCGACCCGATCATATCGCTCCGGAGGGGTCGCTGCGAGTGTCCCACTTCGCGTCTCGAAGGCCGAGCGACCTCATGCCGTCGCTCCAGAGGTCGCTCTGGTGTGGAGCGACTTGACAAGGTCGCTGTGGTGAGGTCGCTCCAAGGCCTTCCACATTTGATAAAAAGGCGAGCTACCTAGGTGCATCGCTCCGGGAGGTCGCTCTGGCTGGGAGCGACCTTGGTAGGTCGCTCTGAGAAGTCACTCCAGGATGCTCGGACAGGGTGGATATGCCTCTAGTAAATTGGTCATAACTCCTTCATTACATCTTCAAATGACTTGAAACTACTTCCATTAGAAAGCTAACTCAATTTGCTGTGTCTCCACAAAATATTAGCAACAGAAGATTTCTTTAAATGCTCCATCCATGCTCATCTTTCACCCCTTTTATCTCAAACATCTCAAATCACTCCATAGCACACTCCAACACCTGATAAAGACTCATGTATGCAAGATGCAACCTAAAAATGACTAAATCCTAATCTATATGATCAAAATGCACATGTATGAATGGGTGAAACAATGAAAATATGCAAGACATCACTCTTGCATACCATCAAGTATCTTGCAAATGGAAAGCCAGAAAGGAAGAAAACCAGACTGGTAGCAAGAGGATACACACAAGTGTATGGAGAAGATTATCTAGACACGTTTGCACCAGTGGCGAAGCTTCATACAATTCGGATACTCATCTCATTGGCAGTGAACCTAGAGTGGGATCTTTGGCAAATGGATGTAAAGAATGCTTTTCTACAAGGTGAACTAGAAGATGAAGTGTACATGAGACCACCTCCGGGAATGGAAGAGATGGTAAAACCAGGAAATGTCCTCAGACTCAGAAAGGCGATCTATGGCTTGAAGCAATCACCAAGAGCTTGGTACCACAAACTAAGCACTACATTGAATGGAAGAGGATTTGTGAAGTCTCAAGCGGATCACACACTCTTCACTCTCACCAGCAAGTCCGGGATTATTGTGATCCTAGTCTATGTGGACGACATCATCATTACTGGTAGTGACAAGGAGGGGATCAGTGCCACCAAGACATTCCTCAAGACCGCATTTGACATCAAGGATCTAGGTGAACTGAAGTACTTCCTCGGGATTGAGATGTGCAGATCAAAGGAGGGGTTGTTCATGTCCCAAAGAAAATATACTTTGGATATTCTAAAGGAGGCAGGAGATCTTGGAAGAAGACAAGCCAAGACACCACTTGAAGAAGGCTACAAGACATTGCGAGAGGGGGAGTATGAAGATACTCTATTTGAAGATGGCAAACAATATAGGAGAATTGTTGGGAAGCTGATCTATCTAACCATTACCCGGCCAGATGTTTGTTTTGCAGTAAATCAGGTGAGCCAGCACATGCAAAATCCCAAGGTTCATCACTGGAACATGGTGGAGAGAATCCTAAGATACTTAAGGGAGGCTCCGGGTCAAGGCGTATGGATGGCTTGCAACAGAAACACTGAGGTTGTTGGATACTGTGATGCAGATTGGGCTGGAGACAGAACAGACAGAAGATCAACTACCGGCTATTGCACATTCATTGGAGGAAATTTGGTTACATGGAAGAGTAAGAAGCAGAAGGTTGTGTCTTGCTCAAGTGCAGAAGCAGAGTACAGATCAATGAGGAAATTAACCAGTGAACTCATCTGGATAAAGTGTATTCTAGGCGACTTGGGAATTAAGATCACCAACCCCATGACCATGCATTGTGACAACCAAGCTGCAATACACATTGCGTCCAATTCAGTCTTCCATGAGAGGACAAAACACATAGAAGTAGACTGCCACAAGGTGAGACAAGCAGTAGAGCAGCAAGTGATCCTCCCATGCTACACGAGGAGTGAAGATCAACTGGCGGACATCTTCACCAAGGCGGCCAGCAGCAAAGTTTGTGAGTCCATTCTTCCAAGACTAGGACTCATAAACCTTCCATGTCAGTAATCCCCTCACCATGGAGTGTTCTACTCTTTTCCTTGGCTGGGGTTTTATCCCATGAGGTTTTACCTGGCTAAGTTTTTAATGAGGGAATGCTTCATGATTTCCAAGCTTGACTTGTTTCATATGGTCAAGCTTGAGGGGGAGTGTTGAAGAAGAAACATGAAGAAAGGAAGCCCAATCGATCGATGGGTTTCTGCCACAAAACCCCATCGATCGATGGGAACTCTGCGGATGAAATGTGCTAAAGTAATCGATCGATTGTACAATACAATCGATCGATGGAACTAAAACTCTATCATATTACCTTGCATCGATCGATGCAGTTTTAGGGCAAAACTGCATCGATCGATTGGAGCCCTGCGACCACCAACTACACCAACCTCACCTACTTCACCTACTGCACCTACTTCACCAACTGCACCAACTCACCTTTCATTATCATGTCTGGAGCCTTTGAAATACTTTACTGACATTTAAATAGAGGGGTTGTAACACATACCAAAGTAAGAAATATGAAATGAAAAACATGTTCTTCCTATTCTCATTCTCTCTCAAATCACAAACTCCTTCTATGTTTGATCATCTGTCTAACTAGTATATTCTTCTTTGTATTACTTCCGCAATTAAGCTATTCTAACACTGGGGAGACAGTAGACCAACCAGCTTCCTTTGGAGTTTCTTGTTGTAGAGAAATCTCTTCATTAACCTCAGAGTGGACTGTCTCATCTACACTAGAGGCATTTTTTCTCCCTGTAGACTTGGCAGTCTCAGGATCAGTGGTACTTTTAGTAATGGCTGCCTCAATGATTAATACATTCTGACTCTCATCAGTAGCCTCTGTAGTGACATTTTTCTCAGAAATATTGTTTCCCTCAGTCTCCTTTTCATTGCATGTATCTTCATGAACCTTCCCAATGTGCTCATCGTTAACTGATTTTGCTTGTTCTCTCTGAACCAAGCAAGCTTTTACTGTATGTCCCCATTTGTTACAGTTGCTACAGTTGGATGGAAGCCAGGGGTATATAAATTCAACCATTGTCTCCTTCCCTTGATAGTTGAATTTCATCGATTTTGGCAGTTCTTTGGTGAGGTCAGCGTTGACAAAGATTTTCGCAACTTTCATATTCAAACATTGCGCAGTTTCTGGGTGCAACCGGATCGGAACACCCACTGGACTAGCGGCGAAGCTCAATCCTTTCCACGAGTACATCGTAATAGGTACGTTTTTCATATGTACCCACATCGGTATGGCCTTTGTTTCTGGTTGTACCTCTTCTGGGAATGGACACCACTTCGACATAACAACGGGAACCTCCGCCAAATTCCACATTCCTCTTCGTAAAATTCTGCCTCGAATAGAAGGGTTACATATTCAAAACTTCATCGTAGTTGCATTGATGGGAAACACTTCCACCAACTGTGTTTTATCTCCATCTATCCAGATTTTATTCACAATCGCATGTATTTTTGCGATGTGAGGAGCCTTTTCTAAGAACTTCCCTATCAAGAAATCTTCCCACAAAGGCGCAGCATCAATGAATACTTCAACAGATAAAAAATATCGCATGAATATCCATTAGTTACTACTAAAGACAAAATAGATCAACAGATAAAATTAAGACTAAATAATTAGTTTGTCACCAGTTAACAGTGATTTAATAATGATTAAAATTAAACTAGTTTAGACAATAGTCATAGGTGTTTCTTTAAGAAAAAATATTAAAGTCATAGTTTTTCATAACAATTTCAGTAAGTATTTATCATTGTGGATGCCTCAATAAAACACTTTTATGTTTTAGAAATTCCGGAGGTAAACTCAAACCAAACGAAAAAGAGCCAAAATAATACTCTCTCTGAGATGTTTTAAAAATATTTTTGCAATTAATTTGTGAAAAAAATATTTTTGCAATTTATTTTTGTTACATATTTTTGATTTTCAAATGCATCATTTACTTATACTTAATTACCTCTATAGAACGGGCTGGATGGATCTATGCTTACCATTTCATAACTAAAAGGGTAATGAAGAGGGGAATAATAATTACAAATTAGGAACACATAATATCTTATGAATTGAACATGATAGCCGAAACTAAGGTTTAGGTATAAGCAGTGGCGGATCTAAAAATATTTTTTACCGGGGTCATAGTTTATCATGTAATAATGTATTACAACGACAACAAATATATAAATTTAGCAATTATATATATTGTATTCACTATATGAAAGTTTAGTAACTAGTAATTATAATGTGTTAAAAAGCGATGTCAAAAAAAAAGTGTTAAAAAAGCTAATAATTATTTGTTAAGCTGTATGGAACGTAAATCTTCCTATGTGGCCGTATTTGTTTGAAGAATAAGTATTGTTTTCACTATAGAATAATGTACTAAGCTTTAAAATTGTTACATGGGCTTTGATTCTTCTTAATAAAATGATACCTGGACTGACAATGTTACTAAATAAGAAAAAGGTTTGCAAAAAAATACTGAAAAAGGTGTCAATTAGAGAGCGTACCTAAGTTTACGGGGGGTCGGAACTAGAATTAATACCGGTTGAGTTGAAAATTCTTTACTATTTCTTAAACAAAACAAATTATTTGTTTATTTTAGTGGGGTCAGCTGACTCCACTACTCCCTCAATAGATCCGTCCCTGGGTATAAGAGAACGTGGCTACCCAAACTCTATTGAAAAGAATGAGAAATGTCTTTTCTGGCTTTTTAAAAATAGTTTAGGATTAGTGAATTTTAACATATATTTTAGAAATATAAGAGCGTGTTTTTATGCTTAGACAACCTCGTGGACTAATAGTAATTTATGAATGTCTTTTTCCCTTGCTTCGGTAGAGATTAGAGTGCATCATGATGCAACATTCGAAAATGCAACGTTGGTAGAGATTGAATATGACAAATAAATATTAGGGAGTCTTATGTTGGAAACTGAGAGAAATCCTCAATTCCTTGATAATTGGTTTTGAATCAAAAGTCCATATAATTTACATATTTTCCTTTCCGATTCAAATCAATCCTGGCCGAGTATTAGTCCACAAAAAGTACGTCTGACCCGTTACCAATATTATAGACAAATTATTACATCAAAAATTCAAAATATCATAAATAATAGATAAATAATATACACATCAAAATTTATTACCAGTTGATTTTAAATTGGAATCTGAGGTAACTTAACAATGAATTTGTCAACGGTTTCATCAATCACGGCTTTCTTGCATATACATTTCTTTATTGGAATCATATTGAGATTGTCTTGCAAGAAGCTGCGAACAATCATTTATGAGAAAAAAGTAAACATTAAAAGCAACAGAACGGTGTGAAGCATGCATGCACTATATCTCAGAAGAGATTTTTCTGTTTAAGTTAAATCCATGCATGTCACGTGTCATAAAAATGTGAAGTACTTCGGGTGCGTACTTCCCCTGCATTATTTATATTGTGTCAGTGTACTGTGTAATATATGTTTTACTACAAATGTTGGTACATTGTCAATATAGTATTAGAACAAGCCGGAATCAAGAGTTTCATTGCGGAGTTCTTAAGTGGGGTTCTTAACTTTTGATTTTTCATTTTTTTTGTTTTTTTGTTTACTTTACGGCTAAAAATCGATTTTTAAAACTCTTATTTAAGAGCCGGTTTTTAGTTTTTCTTAGTTAAAAACTAAAAACCGGTTTTTAACAAAAGTTAAGAACTCCATATAAGAACCATGCTATAAACATACCCTAGTGCATCTGTATATCATATTCGTTAGGTTCTGATGGGCCACCACAGTCTCATCTGTGGACTTCCACGCTCTTTCTCGAACTCACCTTTGTCTAACGGCCAATATGCTATTTTGGTAAATTAAAAAAGATTTGCTTACTTACTCTTGAAATCACCAAAAATTTTCTTCAATCAACCAATTTCATAGATTATTTTATAAGAATTATCTTGAATTACTCAAACTCAAACAGATTTTTCTCTGAAGTTCTCTCAAAATAAGGTATGAAATAAATATATGTAAATAGCTTTGTTTTTTTAAATGCGTCTCATGTACCATTATATCCTTAAACATTTGGGTTAACTACATTCTCAAATAAAACGTCTTTGTTGCATAGCAATTCCGCCACCTTTAACGACGTGAACTCATATGACTCCACATTTTATGAGGTTATACTCATGAACCTCAAAAAGCATTTCAAAAAACGGAAAAAGAAATGATGAAGACATTTTCAAAAGAGAAATATCCTAAGATAAACCTAAAAAAAATTTTGTCACAAAAATAACTTTTAAGAAAGAAAATCATAAAAATAACATTTATTAAAGAGTGTAAATATACATTTATACCCCTTAGGGTTTAGAGTTATGGGGTGGGGTTTTGGGGGATGAGATTTAAAATTGAAAAAAAAAAAAAATATTAATTTAAAAAAAAAAAAAATTTGTCATTTTTGTTGTTAAGAGTTATTTTTGTGACAAAAACTTGAAAAGTGTTATCTAAGAGATTTGCCCTTTTCAAAATTTAAATATGTTTCCGTAAATCTTTTATCAGGGGATAGCTATAATAATGAATAAACACGAGACATTTATTAATTTTTATTACTTGAGAATACAAACTCGCTAGCATAGCAGCGAAGAAGAAGAAAACACAGCACCATTAGACCAAAAGAGAAACAACAATACTGGAAACACAAATGAGTTTTGGATCATTAGTTTTTCTTTCGAAGCACGATAAGGTATTGCATTCCGGGTTTGGCATTCAGGAGGCGAGGAAGGTCTTGGCGTAGCTTGGCCTCGATGAGGTCAAAGACTTTGGTAAAGACTTGCTCTCCAAAATGTTGGGACAGGAAAGTTCCAAAGGAGGCCCTACAAGAGACTGCCAAAACCTTGGGGTCAAGCGTAAACTCCCCCTTTGCGTGAATGATATCTTCAAACGCCTCTATTGTGAATCTTCCATTTTCCTCTATGATTTGCTTCAACTCACCTTCTTCTGCAAAGTAGAGTGGCGTGCTAAAAGAGTCCACCTTGTCTTGTTCGATAACACCCTTATAATCAAAAGCAGAAGATAGTCTTAGATGTTGGAGGTAAGATCTCACATCGGAAATATGAAAGAGACATAAGTAATATATAAAAAAATTGGCCCACTTTACTTAGTGCCAATTAGTTTTAAATTAGAAGCTACAAAATTTATAACATTAGATGTGTAATAGTACTTGTTGGTTTAATTAGGTAACATGTAAATATGTACCTGTTGAGCAAGGTCGTTAAGAGAAGCTCCAACAGCATCCAACACTATTCCTTTAGAGGTCTCGGACATCTTAACTCCGTCTCTCAGACAAGATCCGAAAAGCAACATTAACCCCCCTGAAACAAGCTCATCGGCTCTAGCATTTAATAGAATCTTGGTGTCGGCCGAGTACTGATCAAGATATGCTTTCTTAACCACTTCGTTGAACCCAGTGCAATGCATGTCTCTGTTCCACGATGGAGAGTCGCGGTCCGTGATCCCTTTGGGGATTTTGGAGGTGAAATGGAATGCGTAGTTGATAACTCCTATGTGGAAACTCTCTTTAGGAAGAACACGTTCGAAGAAGGATCCTGGGACACCAGCACTGTAGTATCTTCTCCCGGCAGGAAGTGACTGGAAGAGAGTGTTGAAGTCGTTGGTGGTGAAGTCGTTGAAGAGGACTTGGAACTCGATGTTCTCCGCCGGGTTTTGTCCTGTTTCCTTACGGTACTTGTCTTCAACTGCATCTATTATGTTTTGGACTGCCACAAAGGTGTTAGGTCCACTCGCACAACCAAAATCTGCGACACTGAAGCGATCAGTGATCAAATCAAGGCTGAGTTTGGTCGAAATAGCCTCGCTCATCTTTTCTTTAGCTGCTTCCAACAGTGCTCTCTGTAACACCAAATTAAAGAGGTCATTATTAATACATGCATGCCTACATACATAACATAAATCATATATAGTATAATGTTTCAAAATCATTTATAGATAATACCTGATACGAGGAGTTCTGGTTGTAACTCTCAGGACCTTCTCCTCCAACCATGATCCATTTTGGAGTAATTGCCATGATCTGTCTCTTCTTCTCACTCTTCTTTCTCTTGTTTGATACTTAATGTTTGATGAGAACTGTGATAATTTGTGGACGAGTCTATGCATATTTATACTAACATGCTTCGTGCTATTTCCTTGCTTAAAGAAAAAGTATATGATTAATTTAATAACTTAAACATATACAACATATGGTCTTTTATTATTAATAGTAATAATAGCCACCTAACTATTGCGCTGTCATCGTTTTGCAAATACTTAATCTTAGCAATATGTAATATATGATATTTCCAATACATTTCAAAATGTGGAAGCCCCTTCACCCGTACGTTTGTGTTTCAGTTATGGATGCAATTTTATACATTCATCTGTGTGGACGTAATTACTAATTTGAGATGATAGGTGAATATTTGTATCCATAGTGACCCACGCAGATTATAATTGCATCCATAATGATCCGCACGAACGTAATTTTTATATATTCATCTCAAATCCGCAATCTGTAAGTGCTTCACTAAACTGGAGAATGTATTGCTTCCATGAATTGATGCGTTATGCGGTTTTGAAAGGTTTCACAAGAGATTACTGATTTCAGCTATGGAACCCATATCTTTGGTGAAATAATACATTAAAAAGTATTATTTTTGAATGGTTAGTCGAATGTTTATGTCAAAATTTATAACATTTTATATAAGTTTCTAAAACAAACTAAAATAGCCACTTCATTATTTGCCTTTCAACATATTTAAAAATTATTTGAAAGGAACTGCTGGTAACAGTAATCCACTTGTGTAAATAGCATATTATTCAAAACAATTTATTTGAGTTTCAAAAAGTTTCTTAATTAATCAAAAGAAAATAATGAATTTTCTTACTCAACAAAAATTAAAATTTTAATCATGAAGGATAACTCCCAAGTTAGAAACTAAAAAAGTATGCTATAATGAAACAAATTCAACATAGATGTAATCTACAAGACTTTTGTTTTTAAATTATGGTCATTAAAGTAAACTACAAAATGAATTCTCAAGTACGTTTAACTATAATTTTTTTAATAGATGTGGAATGAAAAATGTAAATGTAGTTTGGTAACATAGATCAAAATCAATTTTTTAAACCAATCAATATATCAATCATAACGTTACACTTGTATTTAGACAATCAGCATGCATAAAAATAAAATGAAAACAAAAAAGATTCGATATGATCGTTTTCTCCACGTGACCACGTAGTAAAGAGAAAGGTAGATGGAAGAAAGATGATGATATTGTGATGATAATTGTCTTTATCTTATATCACTGTATATCATTATAGTTAGTTATTTCATTTTTTCTAAGAAAAATTAGTTCCTTCATTCCAACTCAATATAGCTATAATTTAAATAGAAGATGATAGTAGATAAATTAATGCTACCATTATGCTTCTATATACATGGGGTGAAAGAAAAAAAAGAACTTATCGGCGACCATTAGCGTGCGTGGAAAATATGCAAGTGAAATGCAGAAGGTTCCTATATATGTACGACTAGGGATGTGGAATAATAAACACCTTCTAGAGTTGCAAGTCATCCTTTCCCAGGCATCGGTCAATATTGGCGAACTGTTTTACAATTATTTATGAGAATATAATGAAACACATAATTTTTGCAAATTACTGAAACCAGTTTTTTAAGAAAACTCATAAAAATATTCACACTGGCAAGACACTAAATAATGGAATGCATGCAGGCAATATTTTTTTTTTCGTAACTAAGCAGACAGTATCTTGGCATGAGATATTGCTGTAACGAATCACAAGTGTTGTAAAATACTATATTTTGAGAATTAGCCATTGAAACGAGCCTGCAAGAGTTGAGAGACTCGAATTGTTAAAAGTGAAAACGACAATAATATGAATCCAACTAAACTTAACTTTTGAGCTAAATCCAATTGAAAATAAATCGAAGGAGATGTACTTAACATAATGTTTGAAAGTTATTAGAAGGATTTGAGTTTTGACGAATACATAATTTGGAGGGGTTAGAACAAATCTAGTATTGTTTGTGAAACCTTGATACTAAACCAGATCGAGCCCGGGATCGACTTTGTGTCACATATAGCGATATATTGCAGGAGGATCTGAATGGCAAGTGTTTTAAAAGTGCTGTATAATATTTGTCTATAGTCCCATTTTTTAATAAAATTATAAATATTTTCCAATCATACTTATAAAAGAAATTCTGAAGCTACAATCTTTTGGGGGTTCAAATAGATTTTTTTAAAAAGTTTATGTCACCAAAATAACCCACAAAAAATGACCGAAATATACTTTTTTTATTTTAAAATTTTTAATATTTTATTTATTTATTTTAATTTTAAACTTGATCTTCAAAACTATAACTCATAACTCTAAACTCTAAGTCTATATTAGTTAATTCATGGGGTATAAATGTATATTTACACCATTTAATAAAATCTATTTTGATTATTTTTCTTATTAAAGTTTATTTTTGTGACAAAAAAAATTTTAAATGTATCTTAAATTATTTTTTCCTTTTGTTGTAGAAAGTAAAACAATTATAGCACTTTGTATAGTGGCTTTAGAAATTTACAAGTAAATCATTAACTCTTTTCAAATCTAAAACCAAAATCCTATATTAAAAATATTCACAGCCACATCAAAAAAATTTATACCTTATTTCAACAGCAGAAAATACAAAACTACACCTCATTCCAATCGAACAAATCCTCCAGATCGTCCTCTCCTTGTTCAGTATGTAAAATCAGTTTTTTTTATGTACTGATTTTAGTTACTTTAACGACAACCATGTTAATGGGTCTTCTGCCCTTTTTTCGGTCATTTTGGTCTTCTACTCTTTTATACAAGTTTTATATATGTGTTTCTATAAAATCATCTATAGCAAAAATATATGTCTTTAATTATTAGTACCAGTATCATGTCAACGGTTTCTTGTATACGAGTTCTATTTATGCATTTCTTAAAACAATATAGCAAAATATCTATATTTATTAGTATTAATATCATTCTTAGGCATCATTATTGGTGAGTTTTTAAGAGAGTTTTTCACAAATTAGAAATAGAAAAGGGTAAAAAAATAGAATAATCATTCACTTGTAAGAATTTGAAATTTTTATAAGAAATTTCTCAACACATGTCAACTTCTAAATAGCTTATATTCTGTAATAATAAAAACATATTAGTGAGAAACTAAAAAAGTTTCACTGGTGTGGATGTTCTACAGGTTCTCTAAAATTTTATATGAGTTTAAGTGTTACAAATGTTTTTACAGGAAAAAAGTATTGAAAAAGGGTTATAGTGTCACAAAAACAGAAATACTAGAGTCAAATAAATAATAGTAGAGGAATACCATAAAATAGATCTAAAAATTTTCTTGTCATCAAAATAACTTTTAAAGAAAAAAATGATTAAAATAACCTTTATTAAAGGGTGTAAATATATATTTATACTTTTAGGTTAACTAATCTAAACTTAGGGTTTACAATTATAGAATGGATTTTTGGAGATAAAACTTAAAATTTTAAAAAAAAATATTAATTTTTGAAAAAATAAAAAAAACTATTTTGATCATTTTTTTTTAAATCTATTTTTGTGACAAAAACTTTAAAAAAATTTATTTGAAAGATTTACCCTACATAATATGCAAAAACAAATTATAAAACTCATGGGCGACATAATTATTAGCGTGCGCGGAAATGTGAAAGTTAGACGTAGAAAGTTAGACAGTTAGACGTAGAAAGTTCTTACGTACGATTAGTCCTAGTCGTTTTTTCAGGCATCGGTCAATTTTGTTTTTTGAAAGATGGCATTCTATTATCATTGGTCAATATTGGCGTCCTGGTTTAGTATAAATACATCATCTGTGCTTATTACTAACCAAGTAAACTCACAAGTATCATTACACTCGCTAGATATACATAGAGAGAGATAGAAATAGATAGTAAGAGAGATGGCTCCAACGTACACGATGGCTGGAGGCAAGGGTCCGAACAGCTACAGTCAGCATTCAACGTATCAGGTTAGTTATTTTGTTTCGGTTTTGTAAAAAATACTTCGAAAAAAAGTTATGAAATCTTGCTCTTAGTTCTGTTTTCTACTAAGCATCTTGTTAATATAATACTATAATATATTAGATATTCAAAATGAATGAATTTTGAAAAGATCATTTTCAAGGAGATGACCATTTTTGTTGCTGTTAGATATATTAATTAGCTTTGAGTTGAAACATGGAAACCTTAAATTTAATAAATATATTGTCTACTCATGATGGAATCTGATTATTGTAGAGGGCGTTGCTTGAAGTAGCAAAGGAAAAGATCAGTGAAGCAATCTCCACCAAACTCGAAATCAACTCAGCTTCTAATCGCTATAACATAGCGGATTATGGTTGTTCCACTGGACCTAACACGTTCCTTGCGGTACAAAACATAATTGACGCTGTGAGACAAAAGTACCGTAAGGAAACTCAGAAAAATCCGGACGACAACATTGAGTTTCAAGTTCTCTTTAACGACCATTCAAACAATGATTTCAACACCCTTTTCCAAACACTTCCTCCGACCAAAAGATACTATGTTGCTGGAGTTCCCGGTTCTTTCTTTGGACGTGTTCTTCCTCGAGACAGTCTCCATGTGGGACATTGTTCCTACTCGCTTCATTGGTTGTCCCAAGTTCCTGAAGGGCTCGCGGATCGAAACTCTCCTGCATGGAACAAGGACATTCATTGCACTGGATTCTCGGAGGAGGTCGCGGAAGCGTATGTTGATCAGTTCAAGATCGACATGGGAAGTTTCTTGAAAGCAAGAGGAGAAGAACTCGTGTCCGGGGGATTACTATTTCTTCTTGGATCATGTGTACCGGATGGAGTTAAAATGTCTGAAACAATGAAAGGAATGCTTCTTGATCACTTGGGAAATTGCCTCAATGATGTTGCTAAAGAGGTAAAAAAAAATGGGTGCGATCATACCAACACAAATGCACCAGTAAAAACACATTATATTTATTATTATTATTATTATTTTATGACACTTTCTAGTCAATGTTTTTGTGTAGGGATTAATCAACCAAGAAGAGCTGGACTCTTTCAACTTCCCAATCTATCCGGCACACGTTGCGGAATTCAAGAGTGTCATTGAGGATAACGGGTGTTTCACGATAGAAGCGTTTGAGAAAATTAGTCATGCGAACGAAGAGTTTCCTCTGGATCCAGAGTTCTTGGCAACTTCAAACAGAGTTACATTTGGTGGTGTTATTGAGTCGAGGTTTGGTAAAGAAGCAATGGAGAGGACAAATGAGCTTTATGAGAAGAAGTGTACGAGAGATACTTCCCAAACTTGCCAATGCCAAATCCGGAATGCAATTTTTCATTATGCTTCGAAGGAATTGATTCTTTGATGATCAAAAATATTTCCACAGTTTGCGAATCAAATGTTATTCCACTCCAGGCTTTAAAATTTTAAAACTACAAAATCTCGCAGTTAAGAATTTTAAAAATGGAATACTTTTCTTATTCTTGTTTTATTTGTCATTTACTAATGTTATTATTTTTAATAATATGTATTTTGTTAATCGATATAATATAGTTTTGGTGGAAATCTAGGGAATTTTTTGGATCATTGATCTATAAAAAAAATGAGAATCTCTCACAGACCACATGACTAAAATATGGACCATTCTTGCGTTTGGTAGGTAAGACATTTGTCTGGATAAAAATAGGTAGAGACTTGTTTAGAACGTGTTATATTATATAAGAACTCTAATCAGATCTGTAATGAATGGTTGCATACTAATTCTTTTATGTTTCTGAGATGGGATTCGGTTATTTATCATTTACAAAATATTAACTACACTGTTCCATTTTAGCTAAAAACGATATCAGATATACATTATTCATCTAGTAAAACATCACCAGCTTTTTAATGAAATTTGTTAGACTACACTATAATTTATCATAAGATATTTGGTGAAGAATATATGGAATACAATACGGGAAGTTACTTATCAACTAGTTGGCAATCTAGTGGTTTTGAAAGTATAAATGACTGGTGAATTCCATAGGAGTCTTCAAATCAATTACACACGGCTACAAGTTGGAACATGTGTCTAAATTCCCCCACCCGGTTTATCTAAAAATCAACATCCGTTTGATTTCAATCATATGTGGCTGAGGACCTGAGTGACAGATAAGAGAATATGTGGTTGGATGAAGCAAAAGAGCTTAATGGAACAATAATGAGAGTCTACGAAACTAATGTGTTGATAATTATATTAAATATGAATTATAATTTTATACATAATATTTTCAGTCTTTCAAAATGTATGACATTTTATAATCCGTTTCTAATTGATTAAAATTGTAATGGTCAAATGTTGATGTGTCAACCTTATTTATATGATTTAGATTTGTTCACCAAACTAGCCACTCAATGTATTGATGGGAAACAAACTTCTCTTGAACATGTATTGTCCACTCGATGAACATTTCTTAAATCGCTTTGGCCTTCTTTTCTTTTCTGACTTAGACATGACAACTCCTTGGTTGACAGTATGTGTCGTAGTCATTTCAAATGCTCATGTTACACTTGACACTTAGTAAAAAATCAAGATTCTTCATTTCAGTATCCAATGACTACAAGTGTGACTCCATGAAGATAAACAATCTTAGTTTTTCTACAAAATGATTTCGAAGACGTGAGTCTGACTCGTATTCCTCGGAGTAGGAATGGTCGGGCGGATTCATTAGCGAAGGAAGCAAGAATCAGAGGCTATATTTTTTCTCATATAGATCAGACACGGACAGACAGAGATACTTCTCAAAGAATCGATTCGTCTGGCCAACACTTGATCTAGTTTAAATGGGATACCGACAAAAAAAAAAAAAACAATCTTAGTCTTTTTTGTTTCTGATATGAATTTAACATTGTGGCTAAGAGTAGAGATTCTGGTTTGTGGTTTTACTAGATTTAAAGAAGGTGGACCCAGTAACAGTCATTTGCAAGGTTTGGATTTGTGTTGGGTTTGTATTCTATATACCCTTTTGCTATTCTTGCAGATGAAATAATTCTACGGGGGATAGTATCACTAGGAAGAAGCCACCTTACTACACAACATGAGAAACACCAGACATGTTTCCTGTAAAGGTTGTTTGGGAGATCAGAGGTGCAGATTTAACCATCTCACCTGTACACAGATGCGGCTTTAGGTCTTGTCAGTCCATCCATCACGAGGTATCTCTGTAATGTTTCTGAAATTTTTAAGTGTAAAAGGATTCAGAGATGTTTCATCCTCAAACTAGAAAAATAGACTCCAAGTCTCAACACTAACATGTGTGGCCCGGCCCAACAGTAAAAAAAATTGCTTAAAGGCCTAAGCTAATATACAAATTATATAAAAATGAAAATCTGCAATGTAAAATTTTGAAATATGGCCCATGTACCCTAATCAGTTGCTTATTCGGCCTACCCTCTGGGCCGGGCCTAGCTAACCCTTTGGGTTCCTTTAGGAGTTTGACCAAAACCCAACACCTCCAATTTTTTTTTTTTTTTCATTTTCCCTCCTACACCTCCCGCCAATATAATTAACCGGTGATAGCCGGTCACCTAACCGGTTACAAGAACAACAACACTCCTAGAAATTGAAAATCCATTTCCTCTCAACTCAAATCGCCTCTCCCCCACCAAAAATCTCGAAAACCCTAAAAATACTCTCCGATTCGCGAAAGGAGCTTCGCATCCAGCTGGGGATAAGAAGCTTTGTGGATAATGAGCGCCATCAACATCACCAACGTCACCGCCTTGGATAATCCAGCCCCTTTTGTCAGCCCTTTTCAGTTCGAGATCTCTTACGAGTGCCTCACATCTCTCAAAGACGGTACTCTCTCCACTTTACCCTTTTTTGTTTGATTCTTACTGATTGTTTTGATAAGAAAAGAGTTTGTGTAGAGAAACTGTGCTTCTGTCTTTGGTTTGGCCAAGGTTCTGTCTTTTTATTTGGGGGCAAGTGTATATATGACAAGAAAGATGTTTTACTTAGCTTAGTGGTGGTTCCCTATGTTATAATCTAGGAGATGTTGGTTTGTAAATAGCTTTTGAACCTATGATAAAAAAACAGATAGAGACATTAATTTTTAAACATTCATGGATCTTAGATTTGCCTGCAATAACGTTACAGAAGCTAGGCATCTACCTTGGTATGGTGTTGATCACCTTCTTTGTAAGAAAGGGGAAGAAAAAACATATCTTTCAATTTAGACCTGAGCTTTGCTTATTGGTACAGATTTGGAGTGGAAACTTATCTATGTTGGCTCAGCAGAAGATGAGACTTATGATCAAACTCTAGAGAGTGTTCTTGTTGGTCCTGTTAATGTTGGCAACTACCGCTTTGTATTGCAGGTAACTTGTTTTTACACTCCCTCAGCTATAACCGTGGTCTTGATCTTACTCTCCATTTACTTTTTACAGGCTGATCCTCCGGATCCATCAAAGATCCGGGAGGAAGACATCATAGGTGTCACGGTGCTGTTGTTGACATGTTCTTACATGGGTCAAGAGTTCTTGAGAGTTGGATATTACGTGAACAATGACTATGAAGATGAGCAGCTCAGGGAAGAGCCTCCAACTAAGGTTTTGATTGATAAGGTTCAGAGGAACATACTCTCCGACAAGCCTAGAGTTACTAAGTTCCCTATAAATTTTCATCCAGAAGATGAGCAAACTGCTACTGCTGCTCCTCCTACTGAACCATCTGATGAACAACCTGATGATGTCAATGACGCATCTCAAGTTTCACCTGACCAGCCACCAAAACCACAGGAATCTCCCAAGGAATCATGATTCTTCCTTTGAGTTAAATTGTCGAAAACTGGATGAGAATGATCGTGTACTTGTCCACAAAGATCTTGGGTTTTGCTTCTCTATCTTCAGACATTATCTGCAGTTTTGCTGTACTTGTTTGTAAGAGGCTTGAGAGAAGTGGTTCTTGACATGTTTGAATGTTGTTTTTGTTGTTGGGGCAAAGGTTAAGTTGAAGCAAAGCCCACATTTCGAAAACAAGATTATGTTCTGAGTTTGAAGTCTACTTGTTAGATTTTGGCTTTCCATTTCAAGATAGGTCTACACTGGTCTGAAAAGCCCATTAACAATTGTTAATAAATGATTTGAGAGATCAACTAGAAGCGGTAAATACTCTCGGAAAACAGGTACAACAGATGCGTTAAAATCAACATGTATTATAATAGCACTTAAAACTTCACATGGCATGATAACATATGCTCAATAATCAAATATTACAAATTTACATAGAGTAAAATCAAAATAATCAACTTGAATGTTAACTTATCATATATTTATACAAACGATTTCAAAAATCTGTCCATTTGTTAACAAGTGATTCCATAAGCTTCGGGATTTATGGTCTTGTTGACCAAAAATAATTTTTTTGACGAAATATGTCTTCCATCAAAAATCAATTTCTGTCGAAAATCTGTTAGGTTACCCGGATAATGGAAGCACCAATATTTTGGGTACCAGCTAAAATGAGAAAGTTTAACAAATCATTTTTTTCTCTTTTTTCATTCGATTTTTTTCTTTCTTAAAATTCTTCAAAATCGATTTTTCTCTCTCCTCAAGAACACCTCAAAATCATCTCTTTCTTATAAAATTTTTTATTCATATTAGTTTTATGTTAGGTTGTTGGTTTTACTGATTTGAATAGTACTATTAGGGATTTAGATGTTAGTTTATAAGATTTAGATGTTAGTTTATAAGATTTAGATGTTAATTTTGAATTGATGTTAGTCTTAATTAGGATTTAGATGTTGGTTTTAAAATTTAAGATGTTAGTTTTAGAATTTTTTAATTATAGATCTTTTTTGTTTGTCAAATATTTAAAATGTTTTTATATATAAAACAGATTTTGGATTTAAAATAATTAATTTAAGTTAAATAGTTTTCACAAGTTAATCATGAAAAATGCAATATATAAGCCTATGACTTTGAGCCAAAAAAGCCTATAACCAACTCGTCAATATCTCTCTCTCTCGTGACCAACTAGGAAAATACATGAATTCACTATAAATTATTTAACATTATTTATTTTAAATATTAACATTAGTTTTAAATAAAATTGAGAGATTTTTGCATCGTTTAAATAATCTAAACTATTAAAACTGAAGTACAATTTTGAATTAACCCTTAATTCTCCTTTATAATTACAAGTGAATGCCACTGAAATATATTAAATATTAATTGTTTTAGTTACCTACAATATCTTAAGATATCTCTAGAAGATTTGAACAAAGAATATTCATTAATAACCAAATATCAATTTTAAATCACCTAATATAATTTTACATATGATTTGAATTAAATAATCTCTTTTTAAATTTTCTACAGATGATAGTACGAAGGATGTTTTTTTCTACCTAGACTTGCTTTTTATTTTTATTTTTGTTTAAATATATATTATCCTCAAAACTAAAAATGGTTGGGTTTTATATATGATTATAGGAAAACTTAAGCATAATACTTCACTGTTCAAACCCAATTAATTAAATTCAAACAAAAGAGCAACACATACATAAATCAGTTTTATTATATGAAATTAGCTTTGAAACTATATAGATACTAAATATTATGTTATTAAATCTTATTTTACACATTCCAAAATAAGTGGCAGTTTTAATTCTTAAATAATCAAAATATTCTTATAATTCTAATAAAACAGAAAATAAAATTTCTAATAAATAATTTATCAGTTGACTATAATCTAAAAGAAAAAAATTAAATATATCACATATTAAATGTTTAAAGTTTTATCTTACCTAAAATAATTAAATATATTATGGATACAATAAACAAAAGATGTATACAAAAGCTTAAAAATAGAAAATAAATTTATTTTTAATATAAATTGGTAACCTTACATTAATTAGCAGTTGAAAACACACGATAAGCCATTTCAAAAAATACTCGGTCTAGATATATGGTAAGAAAAACTCATTTTGGTTTTGATACTAACATTCCATATCAGAATTCCATAATAGTAATGAAAATTTTAATATCATCTTTGATATTTTTATTAGATTATAACAATAAAAAATTTCACGGGGTATTGTTTTAAATTTTAATATTGGAGTAACCCTTAAAATATATGAAGTACACTAACCCCTAAAATAACATTTTAATTACACCTAATGACATTTTTTCTTAACCATAATTAATTCTTAATAAAATAAATTCAGAAAACATAATAAATAGCATTTTACATAAATTGTTTTACAAATTTCTTAATATTCAGCTACCAGATAAATTTAGAAGATTGCAAACATTTACTTAAAAAATAAAAATCTAAAAGTCAACTTAGCAAAATCGACGACTCTCATGAATGAAAAAAAATGGGAGATACCTTTTGTTATCAGGTTAATTTATTGTGTTTGTTAAAGATAAATTAATCAAAATCGATTAAATTTTCAAAATAATAAACAAATTCCGTTATATTTGATTAATTGACTTCTTCTAATTTAATTAGTAAAATAATGTTTACTAGACTTTTATAATGAAAAACTGTAAAATAATAACAAACTAAATTTATATAATATATATTTTCTACCCATATCAAGTATGAAATTCAAAAAGAGGAGTATAAATAGGAAATACCCCTTAATTTTACCTAATATTTACAAAGAATGCTATGATATTATCTTTGCATTCAAACATCTAAATATTAATTATTAACAAAATAAAATAAAACACAACAAACACATATTTTTAATTTAATCACCATATAATACAATGTATCATCCAAATACAATGAATTCAAGCTTTCTGGATATTCAGGGTTAGGATATTCGACTGAATACCCATCGATATCTAAACCTGTTTTTTTAAATTAAAAAAATAAAAAACTATCTATTAAATATTTATTTAGTCTATTTAAAATTATTATTTTTAAAAAATTAAAATCATTAAAATTTAATAAAGTTATTTTTACTTATAAAATATATATAATTTACATATAAAAATATAATTAAATTTAAAATATTTAATATCCGAATTTGTATCCAGATCCGAATATCCATACTTAAAATTTTATTATTTGAATTTGTACTTAAATTCGCTGAATCTTTAAAATCACTATCCGGATCCCGATCCGGACCCTTGAATATCCGTTTTTCGGAGCGGATAAGAATGGATCCCGATTCGGATAATGGATATCAAATATTAAATTCCAACTATATACAATTATATCAAACAAATTGTTTAAATATTTGATAATAAGAATAACACCCGCGCGGGCGCGCGGGTTAAAGGCTAGTTTAGTTTAAAAGTGATAACACAAACAATTCATATCATTTTATAAATAACTGATAAATAGCTAATATTTGATTTAATTCTTGTAAGTGATGCTATTATGTATTAATTACAAAAATGATATTAAATTACATCATTTTGTAATGATGTAAGTATTAACGTCAATAAATAATTCATTTTAACTATTTTATTTCATTTTATATCATTTATTAAAAACTGAAACTAAACTAATACCAAAACCTTAAATGATTTAATAGTTTTATCATTCATAATTACTAATTTAAATACTAATAATACTACATAACTGAAGTTAAATAATATCAATAGATAAATTAAATAATTTTCTTCACTAATATTTTTTCAGAAGTAAAACATGAGGAAGAAGAATAAAAACTAAAAAGAAATATAGAGAGTAACCCTAAACATGAAAGACAAAGATGAATTCAGAGAAAAATAAAAATTATAAAACAGTTAATCAGAATTGACCACAAGAGTTTCTTCAATCGAAATTCTTCTTCTTCAATCTCTGTTGATGGTGTGAAACTGAATCGATTTAGTAGTGAAGTTGACAAGATTTATGGAAAGATTATCCATCAGCTATTATTCCTTAAGACTTGTATTCCTTCACCAGATGTAGAGTCGACGTCTCTCTTCTTTTACCTCCAGAGTCCAGACCTTCTCATTCCTAACAACTAATGATAATTTTTCCATAAACAAAAAGTGAAAATTATAATATTTTAAAAGAATGAGAAAGAGATGAAGAAGAGAAAAGTAAATAAAAATATACTATTTTTGGAAATTTACATCGAATCAATAAAACCATGTGGTTTCCTTTCACATCCTGCATAAGAACAAAACTAATCACCATGACTTAAGATAAAAGAAAGTTTTTCAAAATTAAAGAGAGAAAGAAGAAATTATGAAGGATTTAACCGGTGGTTTAAAGGTATGTGACGTTTAGAATGTTAAGCAATATAGATTCGAAGGCATTTCATTATACTGCACACACACACATATATATATATATGAATTCGTCATTTACAGCTTAATACATGAAAAACTAGATCCATAAATTATACTTTTCTTAAAGATTAGTCTACGTCATTTCATAGATTTTGAATACTACCAGATTAATTTAAAAAAAAAACTATAAAAGATGACCACAGCAAAAGAGATGCTCAATTTATCGAAGTAAAACACTTTTAAAAGAAAGACCTAATTAAATTAAAGAAAAAAATTAAATTAAAATAGTGATGATAATTGGTTGATTTTTAACTTATCTTTTAATTTTATTTAATTTTAAATAATCAATCTTAACCAATCATAATATAATTTTATTTCTAAAGTAAAACGTACAGCATTTTTACATCATTTGTTTTCCCTTCAATTTATTTTTTGTTCATGTGTTTTTTTTCCTAAAGTAATTATTAAAAACTGTAACAGATCTAGTATTTTTCTAGATCAAAAATATATAACTACAACAATAAATTAACAAACTAAATTTCATAGCAGATGTACAATCCAACCGGTCATCACCAATAGAAATAGTAATTACTTCCATAATCTTTAGTTTCTTGAAGTGTAAGATATTTTTTAACAAGTGGTTCAAGTAAGTTATATTATCATAATTTTTGTTGGCATCAATTTTAACAAGTCATGTTAACCAAAATAATAACTGTATCAATTTTATAACCAATACAAACGTATATATCATATCAATTTTTTTTAAAATGATACAAAATAATTAAAGTACATCATTTTATTGAAATGATTACTATAAGTAATTTTAAACTATATATATATATATATGTGTGTGTGTGTGTGTGTGTGTGTGTGTGTGTGTGTTTGTGTTATTTATGGATAAGTAATTTAAAATAATATCATTTATTTTCAAGATATAATTTAAGTGATTTAATACATACTTTTTGTAGTGGTTGATTATTGGTATTAAAGAAACTAAACTGGTGTTTTGGCCTTTACAAGTTCATAATTGCTTCAGTCAATAATGTAATTATTGGTGTACTTAAAAAACTTATATGGAATTTTATAGAAGAGTGTTAAATAAATAAAAAAGATTAAGCAAATAGAAAGTAATGACAGAAGGCTAGAGAGCACAAAGGAGTAAGATGCAAAGAAACTGTTCCGGATTGTATCTCATCATCTGTGCTCTCTATCTTCTGTCAACACTATCAATGCCTCTCAAACCATTAAAAATCGATTTTGGGTTTATGACTGTAAGTATGGGATATTAGAATAACTTGAAAAAACTCTCATCATGGAGATCAAGAACTTGACAAAAGTATAGGATATTAAAATAACTTGAAAAAACTCTCATCATGGACATCAAGAACTTGACAAAAGTATAGGATTTGGATTTTATAGCAGAGCCTTAAATAAGACACCTATATGATATCGATATATGTATGTGTGTAGAGAATTACCCAAAGAGTTGTTGATGAGATGATGATGAGGAGATTTCTTGAAAGCACTATTTATAGACGCATATTGAGCAGCGATATGGTTTCTGCGCTCCAGGTGCATTGATCTGTTTAATTCACCAATTTGGAATAATGTTGTCACTTGTAAATAATTATTCCTTCGGTATATACAGCTTTTTAATTATCTTCCTTTTGGAAAAAAATAATACTATATTGTAGACAAAACCGGCCAATCTTCAAGTTCATAATTTTTTGGATTTATCTTCTTATTTTGTAAGAAAATTTTGCTTCTTTGGAAACTTATATATATATATATATATATATATATATATATATATTAATTTGAACTTAGTTTGGTTAATCGTGTTATGTAGTGTTCAGTGTAATAATACAGTAATCAGCGGAATTTGTATATGTAAAGTAATCCTTTGTTTTGCTCATTTGAAACGTTGTACTTTCATCCAAAATTTTCTTAAAAGGAAAAGAAAAACAATGGTATTTTTTTTCTAATTAGAACGATTGTTTCTCTGTCTAAGCATGTGAGAGACTTTATAAAAAGAAAGGAAAACAAAATGAGCTTAACCGGCAACAAAAATTCTTCGCCTAAGAAAATAAAATACCTAAAGACAAGAAAGAACCTAAGGAAATTGTATATCTACGAATGTGAACCATTTGAACCTAATGGCGAACAATACATCATGAACAGAATCAATAGACTTTTAATTAGTTTTTGTGGTGGACGACATTGTTGTGAATCCACATATTTAATTTGCGCGTACCAATTGTCGTCGACAATTGCATGGGGAACGAAGCGGCTGAGAACTAGCCAACACTACTGGTATCTGGAAAGAGAAGATGATAGAATATATATATATATATATATATATATATATATAATATACAAAATAATTTATAGTAAAACCTGAAACATTTGATGGTAGAACCCAAACACTTTTTAACATAAATAATAAATCACGTTTTCTAGAAAATTACTTAAAATATGTGCAGATGGTAATGATAATCATATTTATATTATTATAATGCATGTAGCTATTGTGCTCTTAGAGCACCTCCATTGGGAGGCACTTAGAGGGGTCCTTAGCAAAAAGTGGTGGTGGGTCCCACCACTTTTGTTAAGGACCACTCCTAAAAACTCTTATTTAAGGACCGCTCCTTACACTGTTTTGTGGGCCCCACTGACACGTGGCGACCCACGATTGGTTGGTTTTTAATTTTTTTTTTTTAATTTTTTTTTAAGTGGAAAAAATAAAATAAAAAAAAGTTAAGGACCCTATATGAGTCCTTAACTGATGGAGATGCTCTTACCACTCTACCACAAATTGATGACCTACAAGTAGTTGTAAAGATTCTTAGCATATTATACAAGCATCTAAAGTAATATTTTTAAAGGGAACCTGTCAATTTTTTCAAGTTAATGATTTAACTTTGCTATTCTTTCTCTAATCAGATAAAAATACAAGTAAACTCTAAAAATATAAGTATAGTCAAAATATTACATATAGGTATATAGAATGTATGAATCTCATTTCCTCTTTTATTTTGTAAATTCTGCAAACTACACATAGTGGTGGAATCATGTACATTATTTCTACAAGAAATTATATAGTCAAACTTTACGAGCTGTAGGTGGGTCTATCTCCAACTCATAGTCATATAGACATATTGGCACGTTTGTTATCATGTTTGTTTTTCTCCAAAATTGTTACTTTAGGGTTTTAACTTTTAAGGGCTGTAGTTTTTCTTCTTTAGATTTAAATTCTGTCATTTTTGTGTGACTACTAGTCGTTATTATTAAAAAGCTAGCAAATGAAGTAAAAAAAAGAGGTCCGACTGCCTAGTTGTTTGCCATAAAAGACCTCTGAGGTCTGAACAGTAAATGGGTTGACCGTCTTGTGTTTCCTTTTGTGTTATCATATTTTTGATCATATTCATACCCATTTGTACATGTTATTTCTGGAAAAAAATACAAAATCCACTAGTGTAATAACATTTCACATATTCAGTAGTACTAGATAATTAATATAATGGCGACAAAAAAAGTATAAGAAAAAGAATCTCTAGCAAAACTAGTTGCTATGTTCTCATTGACACCCCAAAAAACCAGGGTTCAATTCCTCTTTGTATCTTTTTAAACGTGGTTTTACTGTTTGCATTAAATGAGGAGTTGTCATCCTGATTCAGACTAAAGATCGATTTTCCTTCAGTCAAAATTATTAGTTTCATATATGATCACGTCGTTATAATCTAATTGATTACGGTTCATTTAAATACCAAAAAGAAGATTTATTTATGAAATGTACCTTCGGCCTCTTAAGGATTAATCTATGTCATTCCATATGTCCAGAATACCTCTAAATTATTTTTTTTCAAAAAAAAATAAGAAAGATGGGAAATTGCATGGAAACACTTAAAAATCCAAAATTCACTCACTAACCAAAACAACACTCTCTCACCTCTTTTCTCTTCCTATCTTTTTTTACTTTCTCTCTACAAAACCAATTTTCTTTTTTTTCTTGGCTATTTCACAAATAAACCCAAGAAAGATTCCCATGCATGTGCATTTAAAAAAAAAACTAAATTTAAACAACAATACTAAAAAGAGGGGAAAAAAACTAGGTTGGTTCAACTAGTCAAGAAAAGAACCCCTCAATTCGTATCACTTCATGCCTCTTTGAGTAAAGGATCTTCGTACTTATCGCTTCCCCATAGCTTCTTCCTTTTTTCTCTTTATTACTTTCTCAACCATATCTCCATGCCTCTTAGGAGCAAAAACTCCTGGCCCAAATCTACGTTTCTATTGTAGAAATGAATTAATTTCACAAAATATCTAAATCGGTCTTACTTTCTAGCAGAACCGCATAAATTACATGGAAGCTTTAGATAAAGGTTATTTCAAACGTCTAGTTGATGTTGTACGAAGATTACTTAAATAAGTAGGGCTGCTATTTACATATACTGAATTTGTTATGAACATATAAAAATGTTAACGGTAGCTAAAAGATAGCTATGGCCCATAGTCAGAAAAGTCACATGACCTAAAAAATTAAAGTTATATAAGGGAGAAGAAGAAGAATGTTAGGGTTAAAAAAAAGAATGTTAGGGTTAAAAAAAGAAAGTTAGGGTTAATACAATTTCTTTTTGTGGGTGTAGTGAAATCATGGATGACGGATGCAAGGAGAATATAACCAATAGAAGGATGAAAAAGGCTGAAGTGGGAACAAAGAATCTGATAGAAACAGTGGAATTCTTATCTCTTCATGCCTCTTTGAGTAAAGCATCTTCGTACTTGTCGCTTCCCCCCATAGCTTCTTCCTTTTTCTCTTTATTACTTTCTCAACTATATTCCCATTCTTCTCTATTTTATCATTCCACTATTCTCCACTCACACCATTTTTATTATATATATCATATATAATATATTCAAAATTAATCAAGTGATGATAGTTTATTAATAATTATTTAGAGTTTGGTGTGTAACTACGCCAGTCCTAAATTTGATTTTATGTGAGAACTAAATTATCAATATTTGGTCAGTTTAGATTTGAAAAGCCTAGATAAGTTATATGTTAGACTGAAATAGACAATTTTTTTACCATCTAACATTATGCAGAAGGTATTCCAAACTCGGATCATGCAATATGTTATAGTTTTAGGATAATGCATTTTGTAGGATTAAATGCATTTGTTTCTGGACCGACCGAATCAGCAGATATGACATATAAAAAATATAATGAAGGTTAAATCATAAACACAGTTAAATCTTGTAGTTATTTGTCGTTTTACAGTTATGTTACGTATATAGTAAAAGATTCTGATACTGATTTTCTTTATAAAAATATAAATTCCTTTTTAAGCACAGGAATTTTTATTGTTGCTCGTATTTTGGAACTAAGTATATTACATTCTTTAGGTTGAGTAATTATTTGCTTGGTTTAATTATAGCAAACGAAAAGCGCACATGCAATCTTATCCTCTATATAACAATCTAGACAAAGTTCTGCCTGAGTGAAGAATATATAAAAGTATACACTAGATGCAATGCATTCTCCATGATTAGACAAGGCTGTGACAGTATGCCAAATTTGTACCCAAATTCATCCTTTTGTTCCAAATATAATAAATAATATGATTGGATTTAACAATTTTAACGCGGCTCATGGTCCATATGGGCATAAACATCATTAAGAGCTAAACAAGTAGCTAATGAAAATAGAGTTGGGTTTGTACGGAAAATATTAGTTTTTTCTTCAAAGTTTGTTTAATTAGTAAAATAAATTTCCAGTTGACGTGAACAGTGCGCTTATGAACGTTAATATGTGGTTATTATTATTCTTTTTTTTTTGGTTATTATTATTCTTCTTCTTCATATATAGCCTACAAGAAGAAAATCTTCCAACTTTGTTTACCAAAAGTGACAATTGTGATATTAAACAATAGAGTTTACACGAAGATTGGAGAGACAAGAGATCAACTTATGTTTTGGTGGGAGGAAGTTGGGATCGATGGCAATGTAAGGATTTTCATGAGTTACATGGAATCCATTATTAATTCACAAAGTTATTTACGGAAAAAGAAAATTTGAAACTAAGTCCATCTCTAATGGTTTATTCTATAATTTTTTTCTTCTAACATAGAGTAATTTTATAATAGTGTTGGTTTTTATTCTAATGGTACTCTATTTTAAAGTGAAAATAGAGTTATGACCAAAAAATAAACAAGTTACTCTATATATAGTGTAAACCTCTTTTTATTATATTATATATAGAGTGAAGATATAGTACCATTTATTATTTTTACTTTAAATTCTGTTTTAGAATGTAAAATAGAGTGAAGTTGAAGATGTCCTTAGAATTTATGAAAATCTCTGAAAATTTAGTTTTTTTAAAATTCCATGAAAACTAAAGTAATAAACAAGATGGACACAAATCAATATCCAATATTTTGAAGGTATGCATAACCTAATCAATTTCGTGTGAATTATCAATAACCCAATTTGATCTACCCCAGAGTTATCTTTATATTAAGTGTCTGGATATTAAATTTGATTATTCAATTTGATTAATAATAATAATAATAATAATAATAATAAAATAACAAATAATATAAAATATTAATATTTTTTGTTACAAGAGAAAATATTTAATTTTAAAATCTAATAAATAAAATATTACAAAACTCACATAAAATATAGTAATTATATAATTTATATAATGTAATACTTCGAATATGTCTACATATATGCATATTAACGGATCAACTCAAATTTTTAAAAATATTAATATATGTGATTCGATTGTTTTCAGCGGATATTGAATATTAGTATTACATTCAACTAGAGATGGTCGATGATATTGAGACTTGAGACTTATGTAGAATTATCTTTGTGTCACATTCCCTATTTAATTCAAAGAAAATTGGTAATATTTCCAAATTTACGGTAAACATAACGAGATTATAAAGACTTAAATGGGCCACTTAAAGATGGCTTAAAGCCCAATACATACGTAAGTAATACTGTCGTCACAGATGTTATTGGACGCATGCTTTAATTTCACTCGATCTTATCTAGTTGTACACTCAACTCAGATATTCACAATCACATAACCATGAGATCAGATAACCTCTGGACCAGAAAACCAGAAGCCAAAACCGGCAAATCTGAGTTTCCGGTTATCAGATTCATCCGTGGATACATCGAGAACATCAAGGACAAAGCCGGAGGTCCTGGAATCGGCGGCGGAATAGGCTGCGGCGCTGGACTCGGGTTCGGGCTCGCCGGAGGGTTCGGGTTAGTCACTTCTGAAGGGATTAACCATTCCAATGTGGTGTTTGGGATCGGTGTGGGTTGCGGTATAGGGGTTGGGTTTGGGTACGGGTTTGGAGTTGGCGGCGGGTTCAATTTCGATGACATTGGAGATAAGTTTACCTATGGGAATAGCTCCGGTTAAGATTCCGGGTCGGGTACAGATTTGTAATGTATTATTGTTAAATACATTTTTGTTTACTGTTTCTTTTCAGTTGGAACACTCTTGCCTTTTTGTCTTAATGAGTTCTTACTTGCTTGTTTGAATTTTCTTGCATAGCTCAACGTAATATCGCAATTATGGAAGATAAACATGAAACAGTGACGATGATTACATATTAACATTTCATTACCGTTGACGTTCTTGCCACATTAAATTTCCAACTAAACTGAGGTACTCAAGACTTCTTTGTTGCACTTCAGACTTGGTTCTTTACCAAAATCCTTTGGCAATAACTAGATGCTTTATGAGTTAGGAGGAATAAGTGTTAATGAATTATTCATTAATTTAATATATATTTATATTTTATAAGATATTTTAAGTTTTAGCTCTGATTAGAAATATTTTTAATAATTTATCAAAATTAGATATACAAAATAAATTAAATAAATTTGTGAATGTATTAACATTATTTCTTAATTTAGCATATCCAAACTAATTTAAATTAATTTAAAACGATTTAAATGATTTAAAATAGTTTAAACCGATGAAATTATATAAATCAGATTTTATTAAAATCGTTGTGGCTATAATCAGTTTTTCGTCTAGGCAAAGTTTTAGCCTAGACCAATTTTTAGAATTATGCCTAGACCAATTTTTAAAACCAGGGTTCTTACAGTAACAAGACGAATAAACCCAAGTTATAGCAGAGGAGTAGTTTGCTATAAGTTCACGTAATGCTTGACCGGTAAGAAAACTTTACATTACTAACAATACTGAGAATAATAGGGAGGTGTCTGCTTCGAAATGGTTCGGTTTATTAAAGATATGACATTATAGGTCTCACTTTAACATAAGAAATACATGGAAAATCAAAGATGGTTTAAACTGAAATATCCAGTTACAACCTTAAACAATAAAAGGAACAGAGTTTTGTGAAACTCTATTTTAAGCAACTTTGGTTAGTCTTCAAGGCTCGATCTCTCTCCTCTTGTGCTTCCATTGTATCACAAAGACTGGACCCTTTAGTCTCAGGAAGAAGCAATGCGAATAACCCGAGACCCGCCATTGCTAGCCCGAAAACCGCGAAAGAGAGTGATGGAACATCTCTTCCAATCGAAGCAATGATTGGAG
Source organism: Moricandia arvensis (assembly GCA_905132765.1). Taxonomy (NCBI): domain Eukaryota; kingdom Viridiplantae; phylum Streptophyta; class Magnoliopsida; order Brassicales; family Brassicaceae; genus Moricandia; species Moricandia arvensis. The sequence goes on along the minus strand of CAJHQP010001420.1, from coordinate 39,160 downwards.
AACAAGCTCCTGCGACAACAAGCGCTTGTCTAAGCATCAATGTTGCGCTGTTCCTCACGCATGTTGGGAACAGCTCAACCATATAAACCGCCATCAAGTTGAACTGAATCCTCCCGCAAAAGAAAGAAGCGAGTTCGAGAGCGAAGGCAACGTTTGTCATCCCGAAAATGCTCAGGACGAAACAGAGCACTCCTGATGCTCCTCCGAGTAAGCTATTCGCAACCACAGAGCTTCGTCTGCTGAACTTCTCTAGCAAGATTGGTGTGATAACAAAAGTTGGTAACTCCACCATTGCGTTTAGAGCTTCGCTCAAGTAGATACTCACTTTCATATCTCTCACAGCTAATGGAACTCCGTAATACGACAACCCTGACCCTAACATTATGACCATAACAACTAATGTTCTTCGAAAAGCCCATTTTCGGATGAACAAGTCCTTGAGGGAGAACCTTTGAGCCTGCTCTGGGGTTTCTTTTGAAGGTAACCAAATAGATATCGAGTCCAAGTAACCTTTCTTTGCAGGTGAAATCTTCTTAAGAACTTCAATGGCCTCTTCGTTCCTCCCTTGCAAATGGAGCCATCGAGGAGACTCAATGGCGAATAAATAGAGGAAAACACAGTAGACAGCCGCGGGAACAGACGTGCAGAGATACACAACTCTCCAGGAAGCGTGTCGGAAAAGGTAGGAGATTCCTGACAGCGACATGAAACCTAACACAAACAGCACAAACGGAATCATAGTAGCTCTAGGCCTCCACTTGGTGGAAACTCGCTCGCTTATCAGAACAAACACATACGTCCCGACCGGGGCACGCATGAATCCAATTACAAATTTCAAGAAAGCATAGATCCATATGTTGGAGGAGAAATAAATAGAGATCCCAGTGATTGACATTGCTAACGTTGTGAAGAAAAGAAGTTGCTTCCGTCCCAAGAAACCGTCCGGGATCATAGCCATGAAAAACCCTCCAAAGATAGCACCCACGTAAAAAGTTGATGTGGGGAGACCTCTGAGGAAGGAGCTAGAGCACTGGAGATCGAACTCTGAGATGACGGATTTACCCTTGAACCCGCCGTCCCAATCCCAAGCTGACCGAGGCATCCTGCAGATGTCGGAGGATGTAGGGTTGCAGATTGTGTGGTCGAGACAGTGCCATGTGGGGTATGCATCTGTGAAGACGGTGATGAATATCTGCTGTGAGTCGAAGGCTGAGGCAAGCCCGACGAGGATAATTTGCAGTATCTGTGACAACCCGAAATCAGACAAGCTGTGTTCGATGATCTTGTCGAAACTGAAATGAGAGGAAGTATCTTTCTCTTCAGTTTGGGACAACAATGGTGCTGAAGTATTAGCCATTGCTGCTCACGACCGTAAATTTTTTTTTTTGAGGATGTAAGAACTATTACCAAAAAAAAAAAGAAATAAACAATTAAATAGTACTTGGCAGGTATATCAGCTGGCATTGCATATGGTTACTTTTTAGTTATTTTCTGAAACATAATGCATCACAAGCACGTGCATAATTAAATAAATTTGGAGTTCCACTGTAATAAATTTTGATCCGAAGTTCGATCTAATATTTGTATTCGTTAAAAGCGCACAAAATTAAGATATTAAATTCCTGTATTTATATAATATAATTAGTCACTAAATTTTGATTTAAATATATCAATCCAACAAATTAAAGAATATTTTATAAATGACTCATTGCCGATTTTTTAATTAAGTTTGAACTTTTTATCTAGAAAAATAAATACAAAAAATCAAACATGTAAAATTTATTAAAAACATAGATACTAAATGAGTAAAATAAGGAAATAATAATCAACTTTTATTCTTTTAAAAAATTTCTTCCAATATATTGAACGAGCATTTACTTTAATTTTAAATATTCTACCAGATATAAACCAAATATTCAAATTTGAATGGATATCAAAGAACGGATAAAGATCAAAGGTTTGGTGCCACACATTTTCAAGATAACTAAGCTTTCAGTTAAAAAATAAACATTTCAAGATAATTGTTTGGTTGCCACAAAGTTGTGTATTTGACTTTTAGTGCCATAAACCAGTTGAAAAAATAATAATTATAATACAATATAAAAAAGTAGTACAGCTTAGTTTTGTTTCATAAAATAACATTATGATAAAAAACTATAAAATAAATATAAACTAAATAATTTATTAATATATAGATATAAAATGTGATATACAAAACAACAAGTCTCAACGAATTTAATTTATTCAAAATATTATAATTGATATACATAAAAGTAAAACGCTAAGAGATAAAAAAACAAATATGGTAGAAAGGCAACAAAAATAATTAATGATACAAAACATTAAGAGACTTTAGAAGAATATGAATGTTTATTAATAAATCATAATTTATCAATAAATTATTCTTCATGGTGACTACAGACTAATACAGTTGTAAATATTCTTTCTTCATGGCCACCTTTTACACATTTGCTTATATTTTTTTTCAAGGACTATTACATATTTGCCTATGTAAGTCAACTGGACATGTGTGAAAAAATAAAAATAAATAAATAAGAGATAGTGAGATATTTTATACATGAATTTCAGCTACTAATCAGGATAATACGAGAGAACTATCTATTTAAATAAGTTTTGTGGTAGATTATTTAATCTAATTTATAAATAAAATGTTTTTGCTAAGTTCTCATTGTTTCTTGTATTATATTCTGCATTATTGTTTTTTTTATCATCTTGCACTTACATATATTTGTCTTGGAAGCTGTTGAACAAGAGGTGCTTCAGCCTCTCTTGTTACAAACAACTATAGTATACCAATCTTACGTAATAACCCAAAATAAATGATTTTTAACAACTCTTTCTTGTTTCTGATCTTCAGGTTCGAGGTTTCTTTTGCATGACTACCAGTTACGTTCACGTTATTTTAACGATGCGAGAACACATGCATTTTGCATTAGGCAAAAGCAATATGAACCCATACCCGATAAATACCAAAACGAGATTTCAAATGTTCCTTAGCAAAAGATAAAACACAATAAAATTCCCAAAAATTATACAAATAATTAGCTAGACATGAAGATCATAGTCTTGACACTCATGGTTTTCTTCATACTTCTCACATCGTTTCCGGCTCCAAACAAAGCGGCAGACACAAATGTGGGAGCAGCATGTGACCCAAAGCAGCTTCAGCCTTGCCTGGCCGCGATTACTGGAGGAGGACAACCCTCTGGTGACTGTTGTGCAAAGCTGAAGGAGCAACAACCATGCTTGTGTGGGTTTGCTAAGAACCCTGCTTTTGCTCAGTACATTAGCTCTCCCAACTCTCGCAAAGTCCTAAGCGCTTGTGGTATTCCTTTCCCAAGTTGTTAAAACTCTCAAGATATTTTAAGAATAAATAAATAACGAGTAAGGAAGACGAATAACATTATATCAAGCTGTTTTATGAAATAAATTAACCGTTTGTATCAATGTAATGATTTATATGGTTAAATAAAGTTTACTTTCTTATATTATTTTGTGGCTTTCTAGGGTAAACTGAGTATAAATGCCAAAGCTCTCCAAAGGATCAAATTTGATTTTAAATGTTCAAATAAGTAGAAAAGTGTAATTTGGAAAAAGTGGTACAAAAAAATTGGTAGGAAAACTATAAACATGTAGAATAAATAGAGATCAAGAATGTAAATCAAATTTTATAGAGCAGAGAAAAGTTTGATAGAGCTGGGCGAAATGACATTGGTATGAATAAGAACTAAAAGAAGAGGATTGGTATTAACAATGACTGTTCTTATGCTTTTGTTTCATTAGCTTAAAACAGAGGCAGGAAACAAAGACCTTATGGACCATATTGTACATTTGGAAGTGTCCATCTCCTACATGTTCCATGAAACACAACATACCTCCTCTGTTATGTTGTACATGAATAAAATCACATCTCCAACTTTTATGAAGATGAAAAAAAAATCAACAGTTATCTGTGGTTTAATCAGCAAAAAGAGAATAAAAAGAATATAAACCAACAAACACTAGTAGAAAAAGTCACGTAAAAGCCATGAAACCAGAAATATGGCATTTTATATCTGAGCCGTAGCAAAAAAAAAAGATACGAAATTGCCACGAAACAAAACATGGCTATTTTATTTTAGTTACGGAAATTTTGTGCACACTAGTCGCAAAATATAATATGGTTAAAATCGTGGTTAATTCACAAAATTATATCTTTTACCATTAGACAGATAAGTCTCTGTGATGTCAAAAAAAAAAAAGACAGATAAGTCTTTTTCGACTAAAATCCCACAAAAGTCTTCGATTTATTTAGTCTCTTCCATTATGATATTCTCAAACCGTTGTGCAAACATATCAATTATGTAGATATTCACATTTGATGACTCTTCATACACCTATTTGAGCTATTTTTTAACACCTATTTTAGCTTAACTCAAGCATCTTTAACAAGTCACCAACGGCAGTTTTCACCATATAAAGTGAAAAGCAGAGCATGGAGATGCTCCTTTGTAACAGATTTGATCCCTTCTTACCCATTGGAGAGTGACTCATCAGTGACAACTCGATGACGTTCCAGATTGTTCTTATCAGTCTATATAATCTTTGTATAGCTCATCAATGTAATACAAGTTTCAAATATATCAAAAACACTTTTGACTTGTCTGTTTCTCTTTTTCTGAATAACAAGATCAATAGTAACTCGATCTTGTTTATGGTAATTGGACTTCATGGGATGATCTATCATAGGACCGACATAACTAGTACATGAAGTACACAAAAATTATTCGATCATTTTGTGTCATCCTACAAACAAACACATATAAATGAGCTACTTCTGGATTTTGGTTATTTGTTGTTCATCCCGAAATATCATCAACCACTTTAAATTATAAGTAAATAAAGTTGTAACATGTCTAACTTTTATTTTCAAATAAAAATATTCTACTGAAATGCATAAACTAATACAAAACTATGATTTTTTTAGCTCACACAATTAGAGTTGAGTTGAAAGAAAGAGTGGTTTTGCTTAGATTTCAGCTTACTTTGACGTATCACAAATTTTGAAGAAACATTAGTGTTTTTCAAAAACAACATCTAACATTAAAATTATTGTTAATAAATAGTTGATAAATGGATTTTTAAACACGATATAAATTTCAAATGAAAGACTATTTTTTATTTTTTTATTAACTGATGAGAAAATCACTTAAAATAGTATCAATTTTGGTGGTCTAATAAACCATGTGTGTGTTAAGAGTGGATAAACTTTCCTAAAGCCACCTCTTTTTCTGACAAATTTTATGTGTCGGAACGCAAGGTCGTATTTTATATTCTGCACTCAGAACGCAAAAATTATATTATATTTCTTTTTGTTAAAAAGATTTATATTTGATTTATCCACTTGTCGCAACGCAACATCGTAATTTTATATTCTGCACTCAGAACGCAAGATTTATATTATATAGTCGGCAGCTTGGCATAAAGGAAGCAAGAGATTATAATTTTACATATATTCACCATGTGGAAAGTTATATATTATAACACTAAATTTACTCAACGCAAGAAGCAAGATGTTATTAAATTCAGCGATTCTTCACCGATGCAAAAATAATTCACAAAATTTTGATTCTCCAATTGAGACCATCATTTTGACAACTAATAACACTCTCTCTAAAAAGTAATACTCCTAGTATTATCTTTTTCTTTTTACTTTTCTGTAAATAACTAATAGTGAGTAAGGGATTGTTATTGAGAATTACATTTATAATGATTGAGAGTTACATTTAAAATGATTGAGAGTTACATTTATAATGATTGTAAAAATTTGAAAAGTCTAATGTTATTAGTTTCTAAATTTTTAAATTTTTAATAAAATTTAGTGTTATTGGAGTGATGATTTTATAATTCTCTACAAAATTCATTGTTATTCAAAAAAATGTATTTTAATGATTTTATAAATTTATCAAATTAGTGTTATTGGGAGTTGTATTTTTTACCATTCAACTCTTAGAACAAGATTTTAAAAATATTTCATATATCTCTTAAATTCTTAAAATCATTACAGTTATTTATTTTACAATATACAAATCTACGACTCTTTCCAAATTCAACAAATCTCACAATTTTTAAAATTAATAATTTCTTTACAAATTTTACTCCCACTGACACCTTCTAAATGTCAGTTATTTGAGTTATGTTTTGATATACAAATGAATGTTTGGTCAGACATTATAAAGTTAACGCAAATTAAAAGCTAGAGCAACTAACTATCACATTTAATAAATTAGCCGAAGGATTGGATAATAAAAAGATTTTTCGCATATATTATTTGAGTTAAATACTTTCAACGTAGTAATCAAATAATCAATGTTCAACACCGTTGGCAGGACATAATTGGACGTCTAGCAAATTAATCAAAGATTAACGTGGCTTTTATATCTGTGGATAAGTGAGTATATTATTAACAAACTTAATCCTTTTTAAAATTATCTTCTTCTTATCCCCACGTAGTTTTTTTAATCAAAACTTTAACTATACATAGACCCCCTAGAAAGTTACAGTACAGTTTAAATTAAAACAAAATTAAACGATATTTATTATACGTTTTCAATCTTTTTATCGAGCAACTCGACCTACGCACGGCCAGTCTAAAGTTGAGCTTTTTGCAAATTTGACTCAAAACTCAAAGTCAAACACAAAACTAACATCTCCCTTTTTTTGTCATTTCTTTTGTCCAATTTACCCCATATGTTCACATTATTTACGAAAATGCCACTGATTTTTTTCTTGTTTTTTTTCTGAAAATGACATTTTTACTCTCTCAACCTCATCATCTTCAAATATTTACAATATTGTCATTGCCATCAATACCACAACCACCATGAACAACCAATTTGAAGCTCTTAATGCACCTAAAATTGATTGACACTACCTAAAATTGATTGGCATTAAATGTTATGAACAAAAAACAACATCTCTTTAACTTTGTTTCCATATTCATCCAAAAAATTCAAGCTTTTGATTCTAAATTTTTTAGGCTTGGTAGAGCCATTCAAGCATACTAATCTTCGTGGGTTACTTTCGTTTGAGGTTCTGGGTGGTTGGAGAGGACTATTTGTGCTTAGGAAGTCATCTCACTAGTGAAAGGTATGAAATTGAAATTTTTTTCAGATTTGTTCGCGTCGAAGACTTACCCGTAAGTCGTCTGGCTGAAGAAGACTTAAGGGTAAGTCTTCTAAGCACACGGGCGACTTACTTATAAATCGTCCAAATTTGTTTGTTAAGAAAAAAATTCTAGACGACTTACTAGTAAGTCGTCCAGGATAAACGGGTTAGTTTTGCATTTGACCGAGTTGTGTCAGATATTTGACTTTTCCTGGACGACTTACAAGTAAGTCGTCTCTGGGAAATCAAAAATTTCAATATTTTATTAAAGCTAGACGACTTACCTGTAAGTCGTCTCAGGTTACTTTTGCAATTGGAAAATAAAACTTAAATATTTAACTTTTCCCAGACGACTTACTTGGAAGTCGTCTAGGTAGAGGACCTTCCTGAAAGTCGTCCAGGATAAGCGAATAGATATCATCAACATCCGTCCCCCAAACCTTGTCCGTCCTGCAAAATGATGGTAACTCGCCTGAATAATAAGCCCACGCCCCACCAGGAAGTCTTCTTCCTAAACCATAGGCATCGGACTGCGAATTCTTAAAATCCTGGTAGTTAAACCTCCATTGTTGAGAAAAGAGATGATCAAGGAAGCATATTCTCTCGCTCCTGAAAAGGTGTGGCGTCTCCTGGTGCCTATTCCTCAAAACATTGATCCAAGCATCCATATGCTGCATATAAAATAATACAAGTCATAAGATACCAGACGACTTACCATAAGACTACCATAAGTCGTCTGGTAAGTCGTCTTCATAGACGACTTACCAGACGACTTACCAGACGACTTACCATAAGTCGTCTGCGTAGAAGACTACCATAAGTCGTCTGGTAAGTCGTCTGGTAAGTCTTCTACATAGTCGACTTACCAGACGACTTATGGTAGTCTTCTACGCAGACGACTTATGGTAAGTCGTCTGGTAAGTCGACTATGTAGAAGACTTACCAGACGACTTACTAAGTAATCTACTAATCAGTTTTGTCAGACGACTTACACAATCCTCCAACCAAGCTAGGGGGTCCGAAGGACGTGATACCACCACGTCGGACTTCTACGAGGTTTCTTGTCTACAGGTGTTTTATAATGACTGCAAACATGAAAAGCAATTAGTTTTTATAGGGAGAAGCTATTAGCAAGGTAGGCAATCACTTACGGATCAGTTTGCAACCATTCGACGAGCTCCTTCAACTTCTTCCTGTCAAGTGGTGCAAAGGGATTGTAGGCTCTAGAAGGTTTTTTCGTGTTTGCAGTATAAGGAGATCTCTGTGAGGCAGCAACTTTCCTGTTCCGCTCAGTCTTTTGACGGACAATTGCCAAAGCAGTTTCTCTCTTGTCCTCATATCTAGCAACCTGCTGCTGTTTCTCTGCTGGAGTGAAACTTGTTTTTTTGGCCAATAGAACAAGGCTCTCAGATGCGGACTCATCGTTAAAACTCTCATCGAGAAGTGTTTTATCCTTCTCTAGCTTTGACTCCTTTAGCTCTTCAGGAAGTGTTTTATCCTTCTCCTCTTTAACACTCTCATCCAGAGGTGTTTTATCCTTCTCCTCTTTAACACTCTCATCCAGAGGTGTTTTATCCTTCTCCCCGTTTACACTTTCACTAACCCCGGGAGAGGCAGTGGGTTGAGAGGATCTGCCTTTAGGTTGAGAGGATGTGCCTTTAGGTTGAGAGGTAGTGGGTTGAGAGGATGTCTATGTCCCTTGTTTGGTGATACCAACCTTCTTCTCCACTGCTTCCACCCTTTCCGACAAATGCTTGATCTTCATAAGGCACGTCCCAAACCCTTCCCTCATGGCATCAAATATGTCCTTGAAATTTCTTTCAAGGTCCTCTTTGCTCATCCCAATCACAGTCCTAGTAACCTCTGGACGAGCCTCTGTGCGAACCTCTGGACGAGCCTCTTCACCAGCCTCTGCAAACTTCCCTGCACTCTCCCCTGAAGGTGCCTCTGCAGGTGCCTCTTTTTTAACCTCTTTACGAGCTTTCTTCAGAGGTCTTGGACTCTCTTCTTCTACCAAAACTATGGCTTTCTTTGATGGACTCACAACCACCGGCTTTGTATTGACCCAAGTACCGGTGACTTCCCAGCAATCCATGGTCCACTTCCACGGTCTCTGATTAAACATAACTTTAATTATGTTCTCCGCGGGAAGGTCCTCAGCATCAGAGTCCCATTTTGGAAACATTTCACCATAGTCCTTCTCAACAAAGTTCACCACCGTAGTCTGCAGTAAATATAAGATATGAACTTAGATATTTGACGGGGCTTTATTCAAACTTCTCCCAAGGCGACTCCGTAACCCTAACACTCCCCGCATCAAATTCGGCGGCAACCACCGTCGTTGCTGGCTTCCGTCCACTTCTCAGACGTGACTGAAGCTTCGTCTTCTTCTGGGTTGAAAATCCCTCACTCTCAGATATGGAGTCCTCCGAGACAGATCTCCTCGCTCTTCCTCCTTCTAACGTTTCGATCGTAAACGCTCAAACTACAGCAACCACCACTTCCTCTGCTTCTGCAACCCTCACACATGAAGTATCTGCTGTCGCTGCCACAACCACCGTCAGTGAAGAAGCAACGCCTCCGGCAAGCTCCCATCTAGAAATTTGTAACCCTCATCCCTCTAATGGAACTATCGACTGCGGTTTGATTGCTTCTCTGCCTCAAGACAACTCCATGGTCTCGAAAAGAATGGAGCAAGCTTCTCGTTCTTACACTAATATTCCTTCGGCAAGCTTTATCTCTCCGTTGTCTACTCAGTCGAAGCAAGCTCCAACTCATGAAGTCAACAAAACCCAAACACTTCAATCAACTACTCATCCTCCTACATCATCTCAAGTTGGTGCTCAAGATGGTCCACTAGGAGCATGGGCGAAACCATTACCTTGGTTAGGACAATCTGTTGATCAGTGCGAGGCACCTATAGAACTAGTCAATTGGCCTATTCTCTCAGCCAAACCTGTGGGAAAAAAGGTTCACCGTAATGAGATTGCTGGGACTTCATCAACTCCCAACAAAGTTATCCCACCAGCTACTACAAAATTTCCTACAGATAAAAAACGTTTTCCTTGGACTGCTCGATTGAATCCGAAGTCTAGGAACCTTCATCGAGTAACTATGCCGGAGTACATGGAAGATGGTACCCCTAAGGTAACAATTCCAAATCATGTCCTTCTCAATGGGTTGCAAAATCAAAAAGAATATGTGGTTGGTCAGTTCAGTCGCTGTTTAGTTCCATCGGGTGGGTTAGTGTATGCTATTCTAAATAAGATTTGGGTTAGAAAATGCAATATCTTTGTCAAGAAGATAAGTGATTTCTCCTATATCTTTCATATACCTGATGAAAATACTCGGAAATGGGTATTGGAACGAGGTCTATGGCATGTGGACGACTGTTTAATGTTTGTAGCTGCGTGGAATTCCTCAGAATCCTTATCTCTGCCAGAAATCTCCACGATCCCATTGTGGGTCACACTTAAAAACATCCCTGCTCAGCTTTATTCCATTCTTGCTATCGAATGGATTGCTTCAGGTTTAGGAGAACCAATGTTATCTCACAAGCCGTGGTTAGATCCTACGATGCTAGGAGAAGCTAAGATTTTAGTGGAAGTTGAGCTTGATAAGTCTTTCCCACAAAAAATTGCAGCATGGGATAAGCAAGGGAACTACTCTATGATTGACGTTGAATACTCTTGGCTCCCTCCGAAGTGTGAAAAATGTGGTCACCTAGGTCACAAAGCCAAGAGATGTTTGTCCATATCTCAACAAAATGCTTCAGCCAAGGACAATGAAAGAACGGTCATTGTGGATGTTACTGGTTCTGTCCCAATTGTTAATGCTGCATCACCAGTGGAAATTCCTATCACCATCCATCCGATACAAGACGAGGTAACTTCATCACATATCACTACAACTTCTAACAAGGTTGCTGTCTCAGCTACAGAAAATATCCTTCGCCATGTTAGTCCACCTTCGAATGCTCTTGCTAGTGAGGATGATATTTCTGCAACAACAGTTCCATCTATTCCACCGGTCATGGACATATTTTCTTCATTAGCGACAATCACGGTACTAGAGAACATGTGTAACTCTCCTTCATTTATTTGTATCAACGAGTCAATTGAGTCTCCAACTCTGGAGTCTGCCCAACAATTATCATCAACCACTCAAGAATTTCCTACACCCACACGGGATGGTAGTAGTAAGGTTGAGCCAGACTTTGGTTCTAACAAGTTTGCTTCTTTGATTAATGTGGAGGAGGAAGAAGATACATTGGATTCTGAAAATGTGACATAATTGATGGATCACATGACACCTTCAGGGAAAAGACTCCTTCGAGAAAGACCGGTTAAACCAACAACAAAGGTTAAGGAAATGCACTGGCAATCTGTAAGCCGTGGACGAGGGAACCGAGGACGAGGGAATCGCGGTAGACGTGGCTAGATTTGTTCAGCTACGATCATTTTATTCAATAGGAAAGTGATATCCTATTGTTTTTATGGTCATTTTATGATCTATTTTCTTGTAAACGTTGTATGACTTTGGTCATAGCAAAATTAATAAATATATAATTATTTAAAAAAAAAAAAAAAAAAAAAGATATTTGACGGATTAACTTATAAATAAGTCGTCTGGAAAGTCTTCCTACTGGACGACTTACCAGACGACTTAATTAAGTCGTCTGGAAATTCTTCCTACTGGGAGACATTCCAGACGACTTAATTAAGTCGTCTGGAAAGTCTTCTTACTGGACGACTTACCAGACGACTTAATTAAGTCGTCTGGAAATTCTTCCTACTGGGAGACATTCCAGACGACTTAATTAAGTCGTCCAGTAGGAAGACTTGCCAGACGACTTTCCAGACGACTTTCCAGACGACTTAATTTTTGGAGTAAATGATAGAAGTAAATACCTGTCTGCAGATAGCATCTTTTAAGCATCTGCGTCCTTTGCCACCCATGTAAGCCAGTATCGGTGGAGACGGTCTGTTTGGTATGGGATTACCATAGTTAGCAGCCAATTCCGGCAGAGCTGTGTACACCCAGACCTGGAGAGCTTGTATAAACCCATCGATAGTGTAACAGCCCAAAATATCTTTGCCCTTCAAAGAGTCCATCAGCACCTTGAACCCGACTCTCCCCCATGGATAGTTCTCAAAACGTTCTAAATCAATTACTAGCCTTGCCAGACTAACCCTGGTGGCGGTTGAATACTTTCTACCTTCAATATATCCAGTGAAGATGGCAAGGTACCCGAGCCACTTGCGATCTTCCCGAGACCACCCTTCGCATCTCTCAAATGCTGCTATTATCTGCTCAGTAGATGGCCCAGCTTCGACATGAACTCCCAACATGTCCCAGAAAGAAGCCATCTCCTTTGTAACAGCACACCTCGGTCTCTCAAGGTCCTCTATGTACTCACAGTTTAGACCAGTGAGGTTTTCAAACTCTAACAGTGAAAACCTCACAGGTTCTGGACCAACTAGACTCCACAGCTCGTACTTCTTCTTTATGTCCAGCTGGAATCCGAGCATGTAGTGCACCAGCCTTGAAGCCCAAGCAAATCCGAGCTCTTTAAACTTGATGAAAACTCCCAACTTTGACTCCTTTAGCTCTTCATATTCGTCACCATGAAGAGCATTCTTTAAAGCATTATGCAACTTCGTACAATCCGTATGATAAGAAATAGCTTTCATTGGTGGGGGCTCTTCCCCTAATGTATGCAACCTACGGGGGAGTTCTGGAATATCCATTTTTTTTGTCTGCAAAACAATGAAAGACAACCATCTCAGTATAACATTTTAATTATAAGTCTGGAAGACTTTCCAGACGACTTATAATTAAGTCGTCTGTAAAGTCTTCCAGCTGAAGACTTGTAATTAAGTCGTCTGGAAGACTTTCCAGACGACTTATAATTAAGTCGTCTGGAAGACGTTCTAGACGACTTAATTATAAGTCTTCCAAGACTTCCAGTAGACATTTTTAGAGCATACCTGAAATTTCGGAGAAGCCATAGTCGCCTTCGACACAGCGGTTATAAATCTGCCAAAATAGACAGCCAAAAAGAAATGCGGTGAGAACGGTGGTGAGAACGGTGGACTTAAGAGACAACGTTTTAACTTACCTCGCTAGGGTTTACAGACACGCCTCTGAAAGAAACGCCGCTAGGGTTTACATACAAACGCCGCTAGGGTTTACAAACAAACGGCGCTAGGGTTTACAGACAAACGACGCTAGGGTTTGAAATAGAGGAAGTGGCGGTGAGAAAGGTGGTGAGAATGACGGTGATAACGGCGGTGAGAAACGGTTGTGAGAATGATGGATTACAGAGAATCGCCTTCGAAATCGCCTCTTTGAGAGAATGACGTTACAGTTTCTAAATCTCGCGAAACAGTAAACCAAAAAAAAAAAATCTTATATATGCCCGGTAAAAAATCCGGTTATGTTTAAAAGCACATTGGTAAAATGGTAAAACTAAAGGTTCGGTCCGGTTTGAACGTGCATCAGACGACTTACTAGTAAGTCGTCTACCGTAAATATTCACCAGACGACTTACTAGTAAGTCGTCCCAGACCCTAAACCCTAAACCCTAAACGAAATTGACTAAAATAACTAACAAACCACGTTATAAAATCAAATTATACTTAAATAGTGTTTACTATATACAGAAATAAATACACTTAGGTCAATTTTAAATTTTTCAAAAAAACATTTATGCTTTCCAAAATCTAACCCTAAGAACACATACAATACTACAACATATGTTGGCAAAACCTAAACCAAAGAATATCATGACTCACTACTTTCACTCATCTATGTTGAAAACAATTAAATTTTGTTATATCTTAATTTATATTTCTTTAAACATACGTTAATTACATGATTTCAATTTTTCACTTATCAAAATATTTTTTACAAAATTTTTAAATTATTTTTAAGAAGTACTATACTAGACGACTTACTTGTAAGTCGTACAGACGACTTACTTGTAAGTCGTCTAGACAGAAGACTTGCGGGGGTTAGAAACGTAAAAAAAATTTCCGTTTTTTTTTTGTTCACAAGTGGCTGGTTGTAATTTCAATAGCCTTTTAGGTTACTTTTGCATTTGATTCAAGTTTGGGTTTACTTTTGCATTTCAAATCAAGTTTTAGGTCAGTTTTGACAAAAAACCCTCTAAAGTTTTACATTTCCCCAAACGAGTTTAAAAGCTATGCCCTTTGATAGATATTATCCAAATACACAAACAATACCAATGTTAAAATAATTTATATTTTCATAGAACAATCAAATCCTATAAATTGTTAATAATAAAATTTGGAACACTTATTATTGAAATATAGCTTTTGTTACATTTTCCCTACAAATTTTTTTTTTGTAACACACATTTTCCCTACAAATTATTCATTAAACTCATTTACTAAAATTTATCAACCATAACTGTCTCGATAATAACAAAACCAACACGTTTAAATTCTCTTCTGATAAATAGGCTGCAAATCGCTCTTTATCAATTTCAACTTAGAAAACGTCGTTCTTCTATGGCGGCCGTTACTAGAGCTTGACTCAAGAGAAACTAGATCTTTGCAATTGTTCAAACGTTCATCTAAAAGAAACCAGAGCTTGATCCATGAATACGTTAAATCAATCAATAATAATGCTTTACTAACGTATTCTCATACATTATCTATGCGTTTCATCATAATATTTTTTCTTCATACCCTTCAGTCTCCATATCAGTTATAATTTGCCTAGCCTTAGCCTTAATCTAAGATAAATATTTACTAATATCTATTTGATAGTATATTTAACTAATATAATATATTATTAACAAATTTATAAATATTGTTTTTTTTTTTGATATATAAATATTGTTAAGAAGTTCAACAAGTATTATTCCAGCTAAAAATGTCTATCAAGAACGATACTAACTAAAAACCCTTTCCTTTTTTTTTGAAACCACAACTACAAACCCTTTCCAATTTTGTTTATTTCTAAGCAGATATGAAAATAAAACTTAAAAACTCTCAGTAAATTAAAAAAAAAATGGATATCCTAATCAACGGTTTTAATATCTTTTCCTCTAAGCCATGGGCCTAAGAGTCTGCTTGGACGCCGTGATTGAGAACATATGCAATAATATTGGATTCCTTCCTTTTTTTAGTATCATACTCCGAGTCTGAACCTATTTCACTCCCCTCATGACACGACCAGGCCGACCTTCATCATTGGATGCTAAGGAATCACTTGCTTTAATAAAAAGGAACGATTGAAACAAAAAAATACTGAGATACTTTTTGACAAGTTGGCATTGCATGTTCAACCATTTCAGTTTTTCTATTTTGACATTGAAAAAAACGTGAGACAAGCTTAGGTCATGGACAATTTAATAAGCATTAACATATATTGTAAACAGTGAAAGGTGAAGAGAGTCAATAATGTTGAGAAAAAAAGAGGACCTACTGGTCCCTCCTTTTCCTGCTATATATTCACCATATGTTTCTCTCCATCTCTCAACTCAAAACTCAGACTCCAATTCTCTGCTTGTTTAGCTCACATAAAAGATGGAGAACTCTAGCCTGAAAGATCTCTCACGAATCCTCCCACGTGTCCTTGTCGTCTCTAGACGCACCCTTCGCAAGAATAAATTTGTTGATTTCGTTGGTAGCTATTCCTTAAAATGTTCCATGTTATGTAACACAAAAATAAATAAAATTTCCTCTATATTTTTGGTAGGTTAATGTTTGATTTATTTGTATGTTGTAGGTGAGTACCATCTTGATCTTATAGTCGAGTATGGTGCTGTGCCGGTGATTGTACCACGTGTAGCTGGCGTTGACAAGTTACTTGAAAGCTTCAAGCCTATCCATGGAGTTCTCCTATGTGAGGGAGAGGACATCGACCCTTCTTTTTACGAGTCAGAGATATCGTCCCTTTCACCTGAAGAACTTGACGAGATCCGGAAAACACATGCGAGTGATGCAGCTATAGACAAGGAAAAGGACTCTATTGAGTTTGCTCTTGTAAAGCTGTGCCTTGAACAGAACATTCCTTACTTGGGAATTTGCAGAGGATCACAGGTAAATTATCCCCAACTTAAGTTTTACCTCTTCATTGAAAAGAGTACATAATATAATAATCTACCGTCCCCACGCATGAAAAAATAAAAAATTGGATAAAGAAAACTTGGATAGAGATTCAAATAATTTCATTTTTAAGTTTAGATATCCGGATAAAATGTATTAAAATATTATATATTGCATATATTGTGTGATTGGCATAAAATGAAGTAAATATTATTGTTAATTATTTCTCTAATACATATCTTATTTTAAAAAAATTCTAAAAATTTATTGTTATAAAAATGAGTAGTCTTTTCTATGTTTATTTTATTTTCCAAATAAATCTTTTGAATGGATGTTTAGACTGATATTTGAAGTCTATCCAAAAGCTATATATCTGTTTTTAACCCTCTCTGAATTGGATTCATCTTTGGTGTTATTAAGAAGACGAGACCATAAGTGATTGGACAACAATTCACGTACCACAATGGTTAACTGATCAATATTAACGGATATGATAATGTATCTTGCAGGTCTTGAATGTTGCTTGTGGTGGGAGTCTATATCAGGACTTGGAGAAAGAGGTCACAACTAAGCTCCCTGAGGAACGTAGAAGAAAGCACATTGATTATGATGACTATGATGGTTATAGACATGAGGTGAAGATAGTAGAGAAAAGTCCTTTGCATAAATGGTTCAAAGATTCCTTGGATGAAGAAAACATGGAGATCTTGGTCAACAGTTATCATCACCAGGGGGTTAAGAAATTGGCTCAAAGATTTGTGCCAATGGCCTTTGCTCCGGATGGATTGATTGAAGGGTTTTATGATCCTGATATGTATAATCCCAAAGAGGGCAAGTTCCTCATGGGTCTACAGTTCCATCCAGAGAGGATGAGAAAGAATGGTCTCGAAGAATTTGATTTCCCTGGTTGTCCTGGTGCTTATCAGGTTTGTGGCTTTTGAAACTTCAACATTTTCTTGATTGAGTTCTTATTCTTAAATATGTGGTTGTTTATTGACAGGAATTTGCCAAGGCAGTTATTGCATATCAAAAGAAAGTGAATAGCTCATTGTCAGTTCCTAAGAAATTGGAACTCAATCCAGAAATGGAGAACAAAAGAAAGATACTTGTCAGGAGCTTCTCGCTTGCCAGGTCTATGTACACTAGATCTTATTCGATGAAGAGCCAATCCACAGAATCAGAACTCGACGTTGGAGCTGAGTTTCTTGAGGTACATAATAGCCAAAACCATTTTTATAGTTCAATATGTTATTACAATGGACACAAGGGTTAAGAGTCACATTTTGGCCTTTCGAAGCTTCAAGTGTTGATAATTTTCCCGTTAGGTTCAAAATTATTGTTATAATCATTTATAAAATTATATTTGTTTATTTTAGTCAAAAAATCATTTATAAAATTCATTTTAATATATAGTTATATTCTGACCGAAAAATATTTTTAGCAAAATCCAATTTAATAAAATAAATCAAAATTATTAGAAAAAATTAATTTGGTGTATATGATAATAATATATAATTGTATTACTTTGTATTTATAATAAATATAAAAATTATTTATAAATTCCAATTCATGAAATCATTGTATTTTATTAAAAAAATTGTGTGATATAAATTTTGATAAAATTTTAATTATTGAACTTATTTATGGCATTAAACTTCCAAATCGACTTAAATTGCGACTCGATGACCATAGCTTGACTCATGTTAGTTTGTTTTTTTGATGTGGATGTAGTCAAATACGGCTTTAAGTATGGATCAAGAGATGAAGCTGAGAGAGATGGGAGCGACCATGAGGAACGGAGGATCATTTACGCAAAAGCTGAAGCTTGATGAGGAGAAGCAGAGGAAGGCAGTGAACATAATGAAGAATATGAACGTGGAGCGACTCTCTGAGCTCATTGCTTTCTATACCTTGATGGGGGAGATCTCTAGTGAGGTATTGGAGAGAAAGCTTAATGGCTAACTCGAGGACCACAGTCTCACTTCTCAATGACGTCAGAAAAAAAAACGATGAATGTTAAAATTTGGTTATTATATTATTGGTGTTTGAACTTACTTTCTGCATTGAAAAATTATTGTATGATTTACGTCAATATAAGCATACGGCTTTCCAAGAAGTTGGTTAATGCATGAGTGATTATGAATGTACTTTGGCTAAATAAATTTATAATCGTTGGCATTTTACACGACAAAGATATTAATTTTTAAGGATCCAAATCTAGATTTGGTTACTCGCCGATGTCATAGTTCTAGACGAATATTCGGAAGGCATGGATCCAGATCCGGATCCAGATACTCTAAATTTTTTGGATATCTCGATCCATCCCATCTCTATTGTCTATTCCGTGGTCTAAACTCGGTCTTTACTGAGTGTGAGTTTCTTAAAACAAACGTGTGCATTGGGAGGCTGGATCTATCCATCTAGGCCGGGCCGAATTGAATACCTGGTGGACTCATCCATGTAATTAATCGAGGGGCTATTTTTTGTATCCGAATCACTCACAGTTCACAAATTTTTTTAATCATAACATTATTTTTTTCTTATATAAACATGCAAGGAGAAATGTGAAAAAACTAGTTTTGAAACGATTGAAACTAGTGTAATATCATTGGATACAAAAAAAAAATTAAGGTCAAATATTCAAAACATCCAGAAGTGTTTTTCATTACTTCCCACAAGTTACGACAAAGATATATACGTAACCGTGGGGACCAAGTAAAGATTAAGATTGATGTGATATGATAAAGTGAAATGGATTGGAAACGCATGATTCATAAATGACTAAAATATCATGTCCATTCCCATCCGTAACACGTTGGAGACACCAGTAACGTCCAAACAACGTTCATGTTAAAATAGTATTCCACACAAAAAAGAAAACCTTAGTTTATCTATTACGTTAGAAGAAAAATAACTTGACATTTTGTGTGTGAGGACGAACCCTCTTTTCAAATAGAAACGCGTCCAACTTTCTCACTGAATTATTGTTTACATGAACTGGTTTTCTCACTTTTTAGTCATTTTGAAATGTCAGCTTGAACCACTAGGATCTGACTACTATGGCCAATGTTTCTCAAGCCGCAAATACAATCGATTTCGTTATCTTTTTATAAATCTTTTAAGTAAATCTGTTCATATTTTCTGTGATATGTACCCCAGCAAAGAAAACTTATTAAAGATGAAACAAGATTGAGAAGAACCAATTGGAATTTAGCGGCATACATGGTTTTTGTTAAGTTACATATGTTCCGATTTCAAACTAATTAGCAATGAGTATAGAAGGTAGATTACATCCCTCGAACAAAAACCATTAAGTAAACATAACTCGACCTGTTGAGTAAGAGACAGTCAAAAGAACCACACCAAATGAAAGGAAAAAGGAAAGAATTCACCTATAAGAGAAGACCGAGATCGCAATGAGATATTCACAAACACAAACCATTGTTGTTGGCGCCGGAAGACATAGATCTGAACCTTGTCTCGATTCTTGTGCCTGAGAGCGGCTTGGACTTCTGCTTTTTGTTATTTATTTTATTGATAATCTTTTTTCTTGTGTATATAGTATAACTAAAACATATAAGTAACAATATTTTCAAGCATAATCCGAAAAATGGCTAGTTGACAAAATTTGTTCATATATTTTCACATTGACTCTTATATTTGTCACTTAAAAATATAATCAGCTAATTTTTTCGCCAACAATAACTAAACTATTCTGAAGCAGTCACCAATTGAGAAATTTGAATTGGTGCTACGTGACCAACTTAGTACACACAGAAGGAGAACTTCGAACATCTCATGCAAATTGTTCTGCCATTGTATATTTTACTCTTGGAATATGTTTGATTGTAAAGTGAGCGAAGACGTCTTTACATTGTTAAATTTCTTCTATACAGGATGCAAAAGCTTGTCATTTTGTCAGTATAGACATCACCTTCATCAGTTGAAAATACTCTGTTGCAAACACTCTATACCCAAGTCAAAATTTCACATTTGCATGTAAATACAATCAGCTAATAAATCACATATTTTATAAGAAAAAATACACATTAAAGAATTTATTTTTTAAATACCGGAAATGGAATCGTCCATTTATTTAAGGCAACATCATAATTCAAGTACCAAATAGTGTGCCCAGTCATATGCAACTGGAATCTGAGACGGACATATACTACCTTGGAAACTTTGCAAAATGACTGACTGCCATGTTTCATGTGCCATACAGTGTTCTGCCATTTTCTTAAAAGTGTGTTTTCACAATGGTAAGAGAAGTCATTCCGTGTTTAGCTTGGAAAAAAAAGGAGAGAAACAAGTAACAAAAAGTCTTTCAACCGTAAACCAATAATGACGTCTCCACTCCATAATTTACTGCAAAATGGAACGAAAAACAAATAAAAAATCATTATTCTATTTTCACTCTATTTTGCGATAAAATATAGGATATGGTTGGAGATACTCTAAATTCACTTCTGTGCTTAAGTATTTGATTTGGTCCTTAGACCATGTTTATTGCAGGGTTCTTAGATAGGATTCTTAATTTTTGTTAAGAGTCAGTTCTTAGTTTTTAACTAAGAAAAACTAAGAATCGGCTCTTAAATAAAAGTTTTAAGAGTCGGTTCTTAGCCATAAAATTAAAAAAAAATAAAAAAATCAAAAGTTAAGAACCCCACAATTAAAATGCCCTTAGGCTCTTTATCATTTCCACCTCATTTCTTTTCTGTTGTCTCTTATTAATTCCTGCTCTCCTCAACACAAACCAAACCCAAAAGAAACACCGTTTACAGATCAAGAAAATAATGTATTATCTTTCCATTCCTTCTATAGTCCTGTTCTTCATCTTCTTCTTATTTCACCATCTTCCTTGTGCTTCAAGTAAACAAGAACTTGGAAGGTGTGAGACCCTGTTTCAGTGTGGGAACATCACAGCCAGTTTTCCTTTCTGGGGTGGGAATCGTGACAAACTTTGCGGTCATCCATCGCTGGAGCTTCACTGCAACAAAGACGTCACCTCTTTGTACATCTCAGATAAGGAGTTCCGTGTTCTAGATATAAATGAATCATCTAACACTCTTATACTAGCGAGAACAGACCATATGGGTTCTTTTTGCTCCTCTAACTTCACCAACACAACCTTGCCTCCAAAACTATTCCAGCTTTCCCCAACCTACAAGAGTGTCACTGTAGTCTCTAATTGCAACCCTTTTGGTTTCCACTTTCAGGGATATAAATGTCCAAATATAGGTTGGATCTTTGTGTCTGAAAACCCTCACAGTAAAAATTTCTGCCTCGCCAGTTTCACCACGAATGTTCCTAGGAGTTTCGTTACTGAAAAGAAAGACTTGGCCGACTTGGAAAGTGTTTTAAGGAAAGGGTTTGAGGTGAAGGTGAAGATCGATAAGAGCGAGTATGAGCATGGTAAATACGGTAAGTTTCTTATGCATCACTATCATTTCCTTAACAACTTGTGCTGAAGTAGTGGTTGTATTTCTAACAAGCTAAGACATGCAATCAGAGCATGGTTGTTAACTCGATATATTTTATTGAGTTTTTAAACTCTTAATCTTTGACATATCAAAAACAAACAGTAAGCTATATCTCTCTCAAAGTAATATCCGTTCCGCTTTTCCTCTGTTAATTTCCACATTTTTTAGACATAGATAACTAGTGAGCTTAAAAGATAAAGGTGATACAAGTTATAAACTTAATTTTTTAGTGTTCCCATAATCATCGGCAGTTCAGTGCTGAGATATAACTGCTTAAATAGAGTCTTTTACAATAGTAAGAGAAGTCTTTCAAAGTTTTAGCTTAAAGAAAAGAGTTAAGAATGATAGATAAAAAAAAGTCTTTCCCCCAAGTCTCTGCTTCTGTCATTATCCCACTTGACTTAGTCTACCGTAACTCTTTCCACACAATCTTTATGCTTATCTCTCTCTCCCTCTCTATTTTTTCTTAAACCACTTCCTCTGTTCTTCTCAACACAAACCAAACCCAAAGACCCACTAGTTCCCACAGTTATCAATCAAATCATGTACTACCTCCCCACTTCTTGTCTTGTCTTTTTCTTCCTCTTCTTCTTCTTCTCCAACCATCTTTCTTGTGCTTCAACCAAAAAAGAACTTGGGTGGTGTGAAGCTAAGTTCGAGTGTGGGAACATCACCGCAGGTTTCCCCTTCTCAGGTGGGAGTCGTCCCCAGTTTTGCGGTCATCCATCTCTGGAGCTTCACTGCTATGAAAACAAGACATCTATAATAATATCTAACCATCTGTACGATGTTCTCCATCTAGATCAAACATCTAAGACTCTTAGACTTGTTATAGTTGAGCTTAAAGTTCCTTTTTTGCAACGCTTCATTCACAACCGCAACCTTGCCTCCCGAAGTCTTTGAGCTTTCACCAACCTCTCAGAGCCTCACAGTTTTCTACCTCTGTGATCGTAACCATTTGTACAGCTCGAGCTATACATGTCCTGGTAGAGGTCCTGTCTCAGTGTCTCAAAACCTTGATTACCACAAATCCTGCCAAGACAGTTTCAGAATTAACGTTCCGAGGAGCTATTTACCGGAGGAAAAAGAGTTGAATCTGACACATTTGAAAAATGCTTTGAGTGAAGGGTTTGATGTGAAAGTGAAGATTGATGAACAAATATGTGAAGAATGTGTTTCCTCTCATGGAACCTGCGGCTTCAAGAATACCACACAGATCTGTTGCAAGAATGATTCAACATCAAGATGCAATCCACTCCATATACCTCATAGTAAGTTTCTCATACATCATCATCCTTTCATAGCCATCTTCTTTAACAACTTTTGACTATATCAGTTGCATTTTAAAAAATATAGGATGATTATTCCCCTTGATTTGACATTTAAAAAAAAAAATCGCATTCTGCAAACTTTTTTCTACATTCTCACATATCAATCTAACTGCAACCACAATCCTTAACTATCTAAGTGAAATCTCTTGCGAGCTTTCTTTTCTTTTCGTGGCCCTCACCAATTAGTTAGTATAAATCACATTCCGATGGTCTAGTGGTTTTCACTAGATGAGGAGTCGTTCTGCTAGTCTATGTTTGAAACTGATTTCTTTCTAATATGAAATTGCTTGCCTGTCGCCGGTGAATCAGCCCACATGAGCAGAATTAGTCGGGTTTCCGCCTGGACACCTCTGCTGCTCAATCAAAAACTTTACTGTGTTTTGTTTCTACCTAACTTTGTTGATTTTTTACACATTTAGACGTAGTCACATCACATAAGCTTGCTAGTGAGCTTAAAAGAGAAGGCAACGACGCTCTTTCATTGAATGCGTTTACTTCTTAATTTCTATCACCAGTCAGTTCCAGTAGCAAATGGTCTTTGTGCCGTATTTCACACTCCATTTCTCAGAAAATTCTTATTGATTCTACGTAGTAGAAAAAAACAACAATGACGGAAAGGGACTGCGTGCTGGTCCCTTCTTAGAAAATTCCTAGCACCTGACTTTGAAGTCGTCGTCCAGAAAAAAAATATTATATAAAATAAGGACCCAACTTTGTATAGTGCAAAGTGGGAACTCATTTTATACTGCAAATAACAAAGAAAAAAAACTCGTTTAAATCACTATTCCTTTTCATCGTTTACCAATATGCTTTCAAAGTCTTCGTTGTAAGCCACCTACTTCCAAAGAAACTTCGGTTTTATATAATATAAAACTCCAGAAAAACATATTGAAAACGATAATAAGTGAAAGGGTTGGTCAAAAGGACAAAACACAGGTTCCTTTAGTTCAAACTCTTACAAAACTAAGACATTCATATTTTCTTTCTTCACCATTTTCTTATTTGACCTCCAATACAATGATCAATCTCTTTCTATCACCAAAAAAAACTATGTTCTGTAGAATCATATGGATACTCTTTGTGATACCTTCTTGTGTTTTCTCAGCTAATGAGCTTCACAGACTCTGCAGTCAACCGTTTAGCTGCGGCAATCAGAGCGGTCTCTTTTACCCTTTCTGGAAACCTGGAAGACAAGAAGAGTGTGGCCACCCTGACTTCAAGCTCGACTGTAGTAGAGGATTCGCAGAGCTTAGTATCTCCAAGTTCAGAATCTTAGAGGCGAATTATGAAACTCGTTTCATAAGACTGGCAAGATCGGATTATATCGGCGGTGATCTTTGTCCTAAAGATCCTTCAAATGTGCCCTTTGATGAAAGCGTCCTGCCACTTGTTGCTAACACCACTCTGCTAACGATTTATTACGACTGCCCCCAAGACTTGTCACGGTATGTTCCTACTTATGTTGGAGCGCTTACTTGTGATGATGATGATGAAGGCAGAGGAAATTATTATGTGGCGAGAAGCCTCTCTTCTTCCTCTACCTCAAGGGATTAGTAGCGTTTTAAACAACTTCAGGGTATCTTGCAATAGAAACGTCACTACTCCTGCATCTGGACCCGCGCTGAACACACTGCAGTTATCTCCAAGCACAGATAATCTAAAGAAGGCTCTTGAAAAGGGTTTCGAGGTTAGACTTGACCAAGATTGTTCGGGGTGCTTAGACTCTCAGGGTGCTTGTGGATATAATTGGAGTTTGCATAGATTCAGCTGCTATCGTTACATAGACGAGCCGAATAACCCTACCACCGCTTATCCCTCTCCCAGTCCCATATCTCCCACCCACCGACCAAACAGAGGTTTCAACTATTACTATGTTTCCATTAAGATCCAAAGTTCTGTATTAAGATCGAACTGACCTTTTTTTTCTAATCCCATTCCATTAATGCAGGTGTCCCTCGTGGAGCTATAGCAGGTACTTACCCTTTCCCCTGTTCTTTTAAGGAGCCTCATGCAACACAACACCATAGTCTTTATATGAAAGCTTTCTTTTTCTTTTGTCCGTCTCTAGGAATCGCTATTGCTTCTGGATTGGTGCTGTTATTCCTGATAGCCGGATGCGCGCTCTGTCTAATCAGACGGCGGAAGAAACAGACAGATCAATACACGACCAAAGACTTGCCAGTAACGTCTTATTCAAGCAGAGAAACATCAAACTATCCAACTTCCACAACAATCTCCAGCAGCAGCAACCACTCTCTTCTCCCCTCAATCTCAAGCCTCCCAAACGGAACCACCTACTTGGGAGTTCAAGTCTTCAGCTACGAAGAACTCGAGGAAGCCACTGATAACTTCTCTAGAGAGCTCGGCGACGGCGGGTTCGGCACTGTCTACTACGGTAAGAACCACTGATTCTTTAAATTCACTTACAAAAACTTAAACATCTTTGTCTATTTTCTGAAAGGCATGTTGAAAGATGGACGAGCTGTAGCAGTGAAACGACTATACGAAAGATCTCTAAAACGCGTCGAACAGTTCAAGAACGAGATTGAAATCTTGAAATCCCTGAAGCACCCAAACCTAGTGATACTCTACGGATGCACATCGAGACACAGCAGAGAGCTTCTCCTCGTCTACGAGTACATCTCAAACGGAACTCTCGCCGATCATCTCCACGGAGATCGCGCTGAGCCTCGTCCTCTTTGTTGGCCGGTTCGTCTCAACGTCGCCATCGAAACCGCAAGTGCATTATCTTTCCTACACAAGTCAGGGATCATACACAGAGACGTCAAGACAACAAACATTCTTCTAGACGAGGACTACACTGTCAAAGTAGCCGACTTCGGTCTCTCACGGTTGTTTCCTACCGACAAAACTCACATCTCCACGGCCCCGCAGGGTACTCCGGGGTACGTAGACCCGGAGTACTACCAATGCTACCGTCTAAACGAGAAGAGCGATGTTTACAGCTTCGGTGTCGTCCTCACGGAACTCATCTCATCAAAGAAGCAGTAGATATCACCAGGCATCGCCACGATATCAACTTAGCGAACATGGCCTTGTCCAAGATCCAGAACAACGCATTGCATGAGCTTGTTGATCTGAGTTTAGGGTTCGCCAAGGATCCGGAAGTGAAGAGGAAGATGATGGCCGTGGCTGAGCTTGCGTTCCGGTGTTTGCAACAGGAGAGGGAAGTGAGG
This sequence comes from Moricandia arvensis, assembly GCA_905132765.1. NCBI lineage: Eukaryota > Viridiplantae > Streptophyta > Magnoliopsida > Brassicales > Brassicaceae > Moricandia > Moricandia arvensis. The sequence continues at coordinate 12,902 of CAJHQP010001420.1, read as the reverse complement.
CCGTCGATGGATGAGATTGTAGAGATTTTGAAAGAGATCAAGGGGGAGAATCGGGAGTCTTCACCGGATGTGGTGGATATTGAGAGGAGCGGAGGAGATGATGTTGGACTGCTGAGGCATAGTGTTCCGCCGCCGATCTCGCCGGAGACTGATAAGTGGACGAGTAGCTCGGATACGGGCGCGAGTTCGTTTTGAGAGGCTTATTAATAGGCACTGTAAGTTTTTTTTACCTCTGTTTTTTCATTTTAGTTTTTTTGGGCTCTGTAATCAGATGAACCTTTAAGTTTTACCGTTGCATCGCCTGAAGATCGTTACGTATTACTCAAAATGACTATATTATAATGTCCATACACTTAATTTCTATTTTAGAACATGTAAAAATAGACTGAATAATTTTGATTTAAGGTTTATATAACAAAATATAAATGACGTGGTACTTTCTGGGGTTTTATCTCTAATTAAGGAGCTAGAGAAACTTCTAGTTATGAATCAGGTATATACCGATCGGGGATGCTTGGTTACAAATTTAGCATCTGTTATCAAATGTTTTATGGGTTGTTTTATCTCGTTCTTATTCTTTTTTTTTGGTCAAACACATTCAATCATTAACAAGTGACTATGCAAGATAGGGATGTATATTTTATCAGTGGGTATAGGAAATCGAAAAACACTATAATTTCATTAAGTTCTTGATTAGCTGCATCCAAAACACATAGAAGTGTTGAATACTCTGCAATAAAGCTAGAAGAATACTCTGTAACAAAGACATAGAAAGCAATAAATTAAGAGGAAGAACCTTGCATAACTGGCATATCTTGAACATCCACACCATTTAAAACAAAAGGAAACTTTGAGAAGATGAACGGCTACATGAAGGAGACAACATGTCAATACGAACCTGAATCACTAGATAAAATGATGTAGCACTCGCTAACTGCCACCAAGAAAGAAAATCAGAACTTAACACATCAAAATCCATAGGAAAAAACAAGGCAGGGTCTGCATACAGTAACAAGTGGTTGCACCGAGGCAATCAAAAATCAACGTGAATGCCAACCTCATACAGAAGCAATAAGGGAGTCATAGAGAGTGTAATATCCTCATACCGAGGTAAAGGAAATTTTATATTAAAACTCAGAGAGTTTGTGACATCGTCAGTTGGAGATAATATGAGCCTCGTATTGAAATTCAAGGAGAATGCATATAATCGATCATAAACGATACGGAACCATGAACAAAGAACACAAGAGAACTTGTTACCCGGTGTTGACCTTGCTTCTCAATGTACCAAGAACACCCTATCATTAACCTAGATATGATGGTTAGTGATCTTTTGGATCATGAGTCATGATGTTTTCTTATAACTAAGAGTGAAATTTAGAACCCTGTTTACGATAGTCCGAGTTAGTTCGTTTTTTCATTTGCTCTTGAAGACAGTCAGGCCTCTAACTAGACTATCTATACTTCTGAATGTTGAGTATAAAAAACTCATTATTTTTTTTGGATGCGAGACCTTTTGTATAGGGTTGTAGTGTGGGATTAAATCTGATCCCTTAAGGTGGTCCTTTGGTGTAAAGATGAGTAGGAGTGGCCATGAATTGAATATCCAAATTTTTGGAATTATTTGTGATTCCATATGTTTTATCCAACTAATCAATTATCTGATCTGATCTTGAGTCCAAAATTTTTTATACTGGATATTCAATATGATTTTTACAAAATAAAATAAAAATCCAAAAATAATAGGAAAGAATAACATTTTATCACCAAACTTCAAAGATAGTTACTTTTAAAATTTTTAATAAGTAAACTAATCAATTTAATAAATAAAAAATTATTATAAAAATTAAAGAAAATTTAAATAATTATATATATATATATATAATTTTGGAATATATGTATATATATATATATACATATAATCGATCAGATTGAATATATGCTCTTAAAAATATTAGTATTGTGATTTGTTTTGTTTCTTACATATATTGCATATTAGCATTTTAATTTGTTTCATAAAGTTATGGATATTCGATTTTTTTATTCTAATAGAAACATATAACAAATCAAATCAAAATTTTCTGATATTTGGCCCACTCCTAAATATAAGTATAATTCTTTCATCTTTACGGAAAAAACCACCTAATTAATAAAGATCTAAAAATGCCATGTTTTCTTTTCCTTTTTTTCTTATAAATTAAATACGAAAAGATAGCTCTATGGCCAACCTTCATCCACCTCTAATTATTTGCTGAGTTTGACTTTTTCTTCAGCTTTGACAAACGGATATTCTCAATCATTCTCCCCTTTCATCCATCGTCCCACACGCGCCGCCTTAAATAATCTCACGCGCCGTGTTGCTATTCGAATCCCGTATCACTTTCCTCCTCTCCTCTCCCTTTCCATCCATAATCTTTTGCTCAATCTTCCTTCTTTGTCTTTTTATTTTAATCCTACAAATTCGTCTTCATTATTTATTTTTTTCTGTCTTTTCCTTTTTCTCCATAAGATCTTTGGAGAAAGGTTAAAAAATAATTACATGGGAGGCGTTACGTCATCAATCGCTGCTAAATTCGCTTTCTTCCCACCAACGCCACCGTCCTACGACGTAGTAGCCGACGAAAGCTGCGGCGGACGTCTATACATACCGGAAATCCCACGGCGCGACGACGTCGACGTCCTCAAGCTCCGCACACGTCTCGGCAACGAGATCGTGGCTGTGTATGTAAAGCACTCCAAAGCTAACGGCACGGTTCTTTATTCTCATGGTAACGCCGCCGATGTGGGACAGATGTTTGAGCTTTTCGTCGAGCTTAGCAATCGCCTTCGCGTCAATCTTATGGGGTAAAGATTGCATCTTCGTTGTAAAGTTTGAGTCTTTTAATATGTTGCAACATTTTTTATCTTAATGATTTAACTATGTAGAGTCTGTGTTTGTGTTTGATTCATTACCATTGTTGTCTGATAAGTTTTTTTTTTCCAACCAGGTATGATTACTCTGGTTATGGTCAGTCTACAGGACAGGTATAGTCCCGAGGCTACTACTTTATGTTATAATAAGGCATTGACAGGGCCGGATTTGGACATAGCGTGTAAAATATTGACTTTAGTCCTCATCTTCGAATTTTGTAGATAGGAATAGACTCTCAAATTGTGAAAAGAATAATTTAAAGTTCTTGAAAAGAATGTTTAGCTCCGGTCCTAAAGACATGATTAACGCAAGTTTCTTAAGCTGAGTTTATTAGGGAAAGTTAAGAAATTGTTTCTAAACTTTTCTTAAGAAACAATTTTTTTATTTCATAATTTAAAAAAACAGTTTCTTAACTTTCCCTAAAAAATCCAGTTTAAAAAACCTGCCTTAATCATGATCTAAGGCATGGAATTTATGGATTGTTTTTGTTATTGATATATGACTTGGTACTTGAATCAGGCAAGCGAGTCTAACACGTATGCTGATATTGAAGCATCTTATAAATGCCTTAAAGAAAAGTACGGCGTGAAAGATGATCAGCTTATATTATATGGTCAATCTGTTGGTAGTGGACCTACGGTTGATCTAGCCTCGCGCACGCCTAACTTGAGAGGGGTGGTGTTACAGTGTCCCATTCTCTCTGGGATGAGGGTTTTGTATCCTGTGAAATGTACATATTGGTTTGACATTTACAAGGTGATTTAGCGGTTGTGAAATTTTTGTTTCTGGTTACATTTTATAGCTGTTTCACCTGTGCATTTCCATGTTTTAACAGAATATTGACAAGATCGGTGCAGTAGCATGTCCTGTATTAGTAATCCATGTAAGTGACAACATCATATCTTTCTTTTGTCTGACTACTTTCATTGCATTGGCTTTTGTAGCCTCTCTTTGCATTATGAGAGACTGAGAGTGATTGAATCAACAACTCTCTTCACAAGAAAGGTTGTTATGCATTTATCTAAGAAGTTTAGTATCTTGTTGGTCTGTCAGGGAACTGCGGATGAAGTGGTTGATTATTCTCATGGAAAACGGCTCTGGGAACTAAGCAAAGAGAAGTATGAACCTTTGTGGATAAGTGGAGGTGGACACTGCGACCTTGAACTCTATCCAGATTTCATTAAACATCTGAAGAAATTTGTTGCATCACTTGCCAACAAACAAGCGGGGAAGGCAGTCATATAGCAAGATCGCTGATATGTTTGAAATAGGTTGCTTTCGAGGGGTTTTTTCTAGACAGTTGGCTGGCGAAGTCAGTAGAAAAGTAATAAGCATGAAAAAAATCCTAGAGGAGCGTTGATAGATGTAGTATTATAATGTGTCGATGTGGAATTTAGACGGTATACTGCATTTCATGAATGAATATATTTTATTCCTTATGTGATTTAATAGGTTCTAGGGATATTTCTTTCTCTATGCAAACTTTTTTAAAATTTCTGGAGGTTTGGAGTGCCTCCAATCTCACAAATCCGAAATCATATCATATAATATTAGTTTTTTTCGGTGATCACTCAAATTGAAAAAAATGATTTCAATCTTTTTGATCACAGTGACTGATTATTTTCAGTTAAGCTAACGATCTCGGGTCTTGATGCAATGTTCAATGAACAGACTTCTGTATGAACCGAAATGTCCTCTGAAACAGTAGAAGATTCTGGAAGAGGCGCTGTGGGAATTTGTAAAACAGGCCTAGGAGGGACTTCAAGAACATCTAGACTTCCTTCCATCATCTCTACCACTCTGTTCATTGGCGGCCGATCCGAAGGGGAATACTGAACACACCACAGACCCACCAATGTCATCTTCTTTGCTATCTCCTCTTCTTCATTGCTGATTCCACTCCCGTTAGGCGTTACACTGTTTCCCTTCTCAAGATCCTTATAGATCCATTCTGGAAAGTAGATTGAGCTTGTGCTGGATGCAGTGTCTTCACTTAATGTTTTAGTCCTTGCCCCTATCATCTCAAGAACCAGCATTCCATAGCTATACACATCTGACTTGTGAGAGACTCGACCATACACTCTTGAAAACACTTCAGGTGCAATATATCCTATCGTACCTCTTGTGTCTAATAATGACAAGATGCTTTCTTTCCTCTCGCAGAGCTTAGCAAGGCCAAAGTCTGAAACTTTGGGGCAAAGATTGCCATCTAAGAGTACATTCTGTGGTTTTATGTCGAAATGTACAATCCTTGTTCTGCATCCATGGTGCAAGTACTCTAGACCACGAGCAACGCCTAATGCGATTCCATATAGTTCCATCCAATCCATATCTGATGATCTCTTGCTTGAGATGAACTTATCAAGAGATCCATTTTCCAAGAATTCATAAAGAATCGCTCTCTTGGTACCTTCAGCACAGAATCCTAGCAAGGTAACAATGTTGACATGAGATGTTTTGCTCATGCTTACAACTTCGTTAACGAAGTCTTCACCATTACCCGTTGTATCGTTCAAGACCTTCACAGCAACCTTGCGGCCATCACAAAGGGTTCCTCTATACACAGTTCCAAATCCTCCTTTCCCGACCACTTCTGCAAATGACTTTGTAATCCTCTTCACTTGTGTATAAGTATAGTGTTGGAGTGGAATAAGAGTCTTTAGATTAAGTTGTCTAGGAACTTCTGATGTCTTCCTTCGCTGGCTTATAAGGCAGAACAAACCTCCGGCTATAAGAAAGATGGCCACTGATCCGGAAGTATACTCGATTCCTACAGATAAAAAACAAAAACAAGGTTTTCATAGGAAGATTATGATGTTGTCTATAGGGGTCCTTAAAGAATAATAAAAGGTTAGGCACCTCTGGAGAAAAGAAAAAGAAAAAAAAAGACTTCACAATAAGAGTATGGTGTTGTGGTGCATGTGGAATATAGTAATCAAATCAGGCTTCTTGAGCGAACAGGAGAAAGGGTAAGTACCTGCTATAGCTCCAGGAGAGAAACCTGCATTAATGGAATGGCATTAGAAAAGATAAGGTCAGTTTGATCTTAATACAGAGCTTTGGATCTTTAATGGAAACATATTAATAGTTGAAACCTCTGTTTGTAGGGTTATTCGGCTCGTCCATGTAACTATAGCAGCTGAATCTATGTGAATTCCAATTATATCCACAAGCACCCTGAGAAGCTAAGCACCTCGAACAATCTTGGTTAAGTCCAAGCTCAAAACTCTCTTCAAGAGACTTCTTGAGATTATATTGAGTCGGATTGTTCTGCAGTGCGTTCAGCGCGGGTCTAGATGCAGGAGTAGTGACGTTTCTATCGCAAAATACGCTGAAGTTGCTTAAAACGCTACGAATCCCTTGAGGTAGAGGGGGAGAGAGGTTTCTGTTCACATAATAATATCCTCTGCCATCATCATCATCACAAGAAAGAGCTCCAACATAAGTAGATTCATAACGTGAGAAGTCTTGACGACAGCCGTAATAAATCGTTAGCAGAGTGGTGTTAGGAACAAGTGGAAGGACGTTTTCGTCGAATGGCACATTTAAAGGATCTTTAGGACAAAGATCGCCCATATAATCCGATCTTGCCAGTCTTATGAAACGAGATTCATAATTCACCTCTAAGATTCTAAACTTCACGGAGGAGATATTAAGCTCTGCGAATCCTCTACTACAGTCGAGCTTGAAGTCAGGGTGGCCACACTCTTCTTGTCTTCCAAGTTTCCAGAAAGGGTAAAAGAGACCGCTCTGATTGCCGCAGCTAAACGGTTGACTGCAGAGTCTGTGAAGCTCATTAGCTGAGAAAACACAAGAAGGTATCACAAAGTGTATCCATATGATTCTACAGAACATAGTTTTTTGGGGGGGATAGAAAGAGATTGATCATTGTGGTGAAGAAAGAAAATATGAAAAAGGTGGCTTACAACAAAGACTTTAAAAGCATATTGGTAGACGAAAAGGAATAGTGATTTAAAACGAATTCCCACGGTCTGGAAAGTGGCAATTTTAACAACATGTACATGCTATCAAAGTGATTCGTTGTTAATTCATAGTGATTTGTTTTAACTAGCTAGATTAACTCTCTAGATCCATACTAACGGCCAGTAAACTATGATTCTTAAAATACAGGTTTTTGTTTATACATTTGTGAAAATGTTGCTAATTTGTAAATATTTTTATTTTGAATACAATCTATACAAAGTTGATTCTTATTTGATATAATTTTTTTTTTCCAAGGACCTCAGAGTCAAGTGCTTAGACCATGTTTATCGGCGTCTCTTGGAATGAGGTTCTTAACTAAATTTGACTTTTTTTTTTTTTTTTTTTTAAATTTTTTTTTGTTAAGAGACGGCTCTTAAGACTCTTATTTAAGAGACGTCTCTTAGGTTTTCTTAGTTAAAAGTTAAGAAACGTATTTTAAAAAAGTTAAGAACCTGTGCTAAGAGATCCTCAATGAACCTGCTCTTAGAATTTTCTCTGAAGCAGTCCCTTTCCGTCATTGCTGTTTTGATGCTACAGCGAATCTAAGGAAATTAAGGAGATATGGAGTCTGGAATAAGGCAAAAACTCATTAATGATAGAAGAAGAAAACACAATAAAATGATAAATGAAAGAGCGTCACCGATGCTATGTTAATGTCAAAGGAGTTAAGTTTATATCTCCTCTCACCTTCTCTTGTAAGCTACGTGGCTATGTCTAAAATCATTTTCAATTCTACTTCATAATTTATTTTATTTATTTAAAAATTGAATAGAAAATAAAGTAATCAATAAAAATAAAAACATTATTTTATTTATGAAGTAATTTTTTTTTTTTGTTCATCACTCTATTTCTTACTCTATTGTGAAGTAAATTATGAAGTGAAGATATAGATGTCTTAAATGTGTAAAATCAACAACAAGGGAAGGTTAAGGTAGAAACAAAAAATTGAGTGCTAAGGCTGGTAACCAAAAGAAGTAGAAAGAATAAGAAGATTGATGGCTCTGAAACGATGATGATGTATGAGAAACTTACTATGAGGTAGATGGAGTGGGTTGCATCTTGATGTTGAATCATTCTTGCAGCAGATTGTGGTATTTATGAAGCCGCAGACTCCATGAGAAGATAAACATTCTCCACATGCTTGCTCATCAATCTTCAACTTCACTTCAAACCCTTCACTCAAAGCATTTTCCAAATGTTTCAAATCTAAATCTTTCTCTTCCGGTATGTAGCTCTTGGGAACGTTGATTGTGAAACTGTCTTGGCAGGATTTGTGGTAATCAAGGTTTTGAGACACTGAGAGAGGACCTCTATCACGACATGTATAACTCGAGTTGTAACGGATGTGACGGTCACAGAGGTAGAAAACTGTGAGGCTCTGAGAGGTTGGTGAAAGCTCAAAGACTTCGGGAGGCAAGGTTGCGGCTATGAATGAAGCGTTGCAAAAAGGAACTTTAAGCTCAACTCTAACAAGTCTAAGAGTCTTAGATGTTTGATCTATATGGAGAACATCGTACAGATAGTTAGATATTATTATAGATGTCTTGTTTTCATAGCAGTGAAGCTCGAGAGATGGATGACCGCAAAACTGGGGACGACTCCCACCTGAGAAGGGGAAACCTGCGGTGATTTTCCCACATTCAAACTTAGCTTCACACCACCCAAGGCCTTTTTTAGTTGAAGCACAAGAAAGATGGTTGGAGAAGACGAAGAGGAAGAAAAAGACAAGACAAGAAGTGGGGAGGTAGTACATGATTTAATTGGGATCTATGAACACTGGGGTGTCTTTCGGTTTGGTTTGTTTTGAGAAGAACAGATGAAGTATAAAGATTGTGTGGAAAGAGTGATAGAAGACTAAGTCAAGTGGGATAATGACAGAAGCGGAGACTTGGGGGAAAGACTTTTCTCTTTATCATTTTGTTAACTCTTTTCTTTAAGCTAAAACTTTGAAAGACTTGTCTACCTTCTGTGATTCACTCTATTTATCTAAGGTTCGAACTGATGATTATGGGAACACTTCAAGCATTAATAACTTGTTGCATCATTATCACTTTATCTTTTCAGCTCACTAGTAAGTTATGTCCTAAAGTGCTGAGTTAACAGAGGAAGATCGGAACATATATTACTTTGAAACATGTATATCTTACTCTTTGTTTGGTATGTCACAGATTAAGGGTTTAAACACTCAATAAAATATATGGAGTTAACCACCATGCTTATACTGCATGTCTTAGCTTGTTAGAAGTAGAACCACTACTTCAGCATAAGTTGTTAAGGAAATGAAATGATAGTGATGCATTATGCATAAGAAACTTACCAGTTGGTGGATCGTATATACCATGCTCATACTCGATCTTATCGATCTTCACCTTCACCTCAAATCCTTTCTTTATATCACTTTCCAAATAGGCCAGGTCTTTCTTTTCTGTAACGAAACTCCTAGGAACGTTCGCGGTGAAACTGCCAAGGCAGAAATTGTTAGTTTCAGGTTTGTCAGACACAAAGATCAAACCTTTCTCTGGACATTTATATCCCTGATAGTGGAGACCAAAAGGGTTGCAATCATAGAATACAGTGACGCTCTTGTTCTTGTAGGTTGGGGAAAGCTTGAAGGTTTTTGGAGGCAAGGTTGTGTTGGTGAAGTTAGAGGAGCAAAAACAACCCATATGGTCTGTTCTCGCTAGTCTAAGAGTGTTAGATGATTCATTTATTTGTATAACACGGAACTCTTGATCTGAGATGGTTAAAGAGGTGATGTCTTTGTTGCAATGAAGCTCCAGTGATGGATGACCGCAATTTTTTTCACTATTCCCACCCCAGAAAGGAAAACCGGCTGTGATGTTCCCACACTGAAACAGGGTCTCACACCTTCCAAGTTCTTGATTACTTGAAGCACAAGGAAGATGGTGAAATAAGAAGAAGATGAAGACCAAGACCATATAAAAGACATTTTGTTATTTGTTTCTCTTTCTATAAAAGCTAAAAATTGAAGACTTACTCTATTTAAGCAGTTATCTAAGGTTCGAACTGCCGATGATTTTGGGAATAGTGCAGAGTATATGTTGGAACTGTTTTTGTGAACAAAAGATTAAAGGTGAGTGTTCCTTTTGATTCATGGTTGGGTGAGATCCACAAAAAGGAAATAAATATTAACATAGAAGTGTTGTGTTTTTTCTCCTGTTTTCCTTTGGATCAAAAAATGCTAATGATATAAACATTTGGTTAATTCCTTTTTCTGAAAACATTGTGTTCAATTGATACTTTTTTGAATATATGTTGTGTTTATTCAAAACAAATATACCATTTTTACAATAATTGTGGTAATGTTTCAAGAAACCAGAGAGCTATGGCTAAAACATAAAAGAAGTTTGTTATCTTGTGGCAAGCCACAGAGACAGCCGGCTGCAAGTTCGAAATTTCCTTGCTGATGAAAAGATAAGCATCAATTCCGAATTTGTCGATCCACCATATTTGCAAGCACAACTGCTGAGTGGAATGTTGCTTGAAACGTGTAATGAGTAAGGAAGGTGAGAAGAAGGTCGAGATTGGTCTCCATAAGCAAGTCCATCAACTCCGACCAGTTTGTAGTGAACCTCGACTGAAGTTAATCACGACCAGACCTGTGATGAATAGAAGCAATCGAAGATCAAGTGTTCCCGAGTTTCTGAAGGTTCTTGACAGAAGATGCAAGCCGGGCTAATATTTGCGTTCCAGACAAGCATCCGATCGCAAGTCATCCTTTTTTTATCTGAATAACATTTAAATTTTACACTCATGCCCATTAGGTTCACTCATAAACTAAAAGCATTTACAGTTTATGGAGAAAATCATATCCCACAGTCAGTCATAAGGGGATGAATCCTCCTGCGGTAACATACTTTTGTATGAATATATAATTGTTGCTTTTGTGCTATTGGAGTTTTTTTATGCAACATCCATGGAACATACTTCTTTGTAACTCGATATATCCTCTGACAGTGTAGAAGATTCTTGAAACGGTGCTGCTGGAATTTGGAAAACAGGTCTAGGAGGGACTTCAAGAGCATCCACACTTCCTTCCATCATCTCCACCACTCTGTTCATCAGCGGGCGGTCTGATGGGGAAGGCTGAATACACCACAAACCCACCAATGTCATCTTCTTTGTTATCTCCTCTTCTTCGCTAGTAATTACATTCTTGTTTTTCTTTCCACTGTCTCGCTTTTCAAGATCCTTATATATCCACTCAGGAAAGTACATAGAACTTGCATTTGATGTGGAAGTTTGATCACCTTGTTCTTTGTTCCTTGCTCCAATCATCTCAAGGACTAACATTCCGTAGCTATACACATCTGACTTGTGTGAAACCCGACCATACATTCTTGAAAACAGTTCAGGTGCAATATAACCTATTGTGCCTCTTGTGTCCAGCATTGACAAGATGCTCTCTTTCTTCTCACACAGCTTAGCAAGGCCAAAGTCTGAAACTTTAGGGCAAAAGTTTTCATCTAAGAGTACATTATGTGGTTTGATGTCGAAATGTACAATCCTTGTTTTGCAGCCATGATGCAAATACTCTAGGCCACGAGCAACTCCAAGCGCGATCCTATGAAGTGTCATCCAATCCATGGCTACTGAGGTCTTGTTTGAGATGAATTTATCAAGAGACCCATTTTCTAGAAATTCGTAAATAATTGCTCTCTTGGAACCTTCAGAGCAGAATCCAAGCAAGTCAACACGACATGAGAAGTTTTGCTCATGCTTGCAACTTCATTGCTGAAGTCATCCCCGTCACTCTTTGATTCTTTCAAGATCTTCACTGCAACACTACGCCCATCACAAAGGACTCCTTTATAAACAGTGCCAAATCCACCTTTCCCAACCACTTCAGTGAATGACTTTGTAATTCTCTTAAGTTGCGCGTAGCTATAGTGTTTCAGTGGTATAAGGGCCTTTAGATTCTGTTGTCTTGGATCATCCGATGTCTTCTTGCGCTGCATGCAACAGAAGAAGCTTCCGGCTAATATAATCCCCAAAAATGCAGCAAAAATCCCGAGTCCTAGAGATACAAACACAAATTACATGGTTTTATGTAATAAGATTATGTTAATTAAATCAGTTTTTCAAACAAAAAGGGGATAGGTGAGCACCTATTTTTACTTTATAATTGGGGCCTGGCCAGTCCATGCATCAGTGAAATTGCAGTAAGAAAATATCAGTTAGACCTGAAGACATAAATTTGAATCCTACTAGAATTAAAAAAAAAACTGGGATATCAAGAGGTTTTATATAAATGGTTATCAGAAACTGAAAAAAAGCTACTTGCTCTAGTTGCAAGTTTGGTGGAAGCGAGACTGGGGCAGGGGGACAGTTGGCTGTTCTTGTGGAAGAACTAATTCTTGTTTCCTATGCCTTTTTGTGAAAGCTTTTTCTAGGCGGTTGTTTCTCTTTTAGCAAAATTATAAAAACTTACAGCTGAAATTCCATACTTTGTATATTCCTCAATTTTAAAATATATGATGTTTTAAATCTATACACAACTATTGATTTTTTTTTATAAATATTATTAAAATATAAATTTAAAACTATTCAACCAGTTACAAAATATTGTTGGCAAAGCTTTTAATTAAGATAAAAATTACCTAGAAAATAAAAACATTTCACATATTGAAACATCAAAAACTTTCTAAAATATTATTTATAATTTGGAAAACTTTATAACCACCAGAATTATAATGTGGCCCCTCTAAATAAGGGCTTTTTGCAAAATTGACTCAAAACTCAAAGTCAAACACAAAACTAACCTCTCCCTTTTTTTGTCATTTCTTGTGTCCAATTCACCCCATATGTTCACATTATTTACGAAAATGCCACTGTTTTTTTTCTTGTTTTTTTTCTGAAAATGACATTTTTACTCTCTCAACCTCATCATCTTCAAATATTTACAATATTGCCATTGCCATCAATACCACAACCACCATGAACAACCAATTTGAAGCTCTTAATGCACCTAAAATTGATTGACACT